>PVKM010022769.1:0-21529 GCA_004027735.1 Carollia perspicillata
CTTTTTGTGAAGTTTTGATCTATTCTTTCATTTGGGCCATATTTCTTTGTGTGGTACACATGTTACATTTTAAGCAGCAGAGCCTTAGGTATCTGCCTCTGTGGGGCAACCCACTTTGCTGCCCTGTGGGACTATATGTGTGAGGAGGATTCAGAGATGGAACAAGGACACATTCTCATCTCTTGCCCCACTTTCAGTCACTTCCCCCTGTACCAACAAGTGAATTTCACCCTTCTGGTGCTGATTCCTGGTTAGGTAGGCTTGTGTACCTTCTAGGACCCCATGGGCCACTCCAATGGACTCTCTTGTGAGACTGTCAGTTTCTCCTGCTGTTGCAACCCACACAGGTTTTTACAGCCAAAGGTTTTGAAACTTTTTTCTCCTGGCACTGGAACCCTGGGTTGCACAGTCTGTCTCACTCCCCAGTAGTTCCTCCCTATTTATCTGTGTCAGGTTGGAGTCACTCAAGAAACCAGATGGACGCAGTGAGCTAAGGAGAACAGGGTTTATTAGCAGGGAATAAGAGGGAAAGTGGAGCCAAATGAGGGAGGTTGGGACTTATGTGGGAAAGTGGAGTCAACCAAGAGAGGTTGGGACTCTGGGACTCCTGGAGGAAAGTGGAGCCATCCAAAGGAGGTTGGGACTTGCTTGGTTGCTCTTAGATTAGGGTTTTTAAGCACAAAAACCTGCGGTTGGAGTATTAGAGTCTGATTGGCTACAGCTGGTTATTGGGTCAAAGCTGCATCCTATTATGTTGAATAGGCTGACCCCAGACCTTACTCTGCATCCATTTTTCCTGGGTAGGATCTGTAGGCAGCTTCCCATGGTGCCATTTTCTCACTTGTTGATTTTCATTCCTCCTTTACCTTCCTAGATCTAACAATCTGCAAGCAAATGTGGGAACACTTGGTCTGCCAGCCACTGTCTTGCTGCATATCCTCTCCAGCCTGGCTGCTTGTCTCCACCCCTCTTACCAGTCTGGATGAATGTTTCTTCTTTAACTCCTTGGTTGTCAGACTTCCATACAGTTCAATTTTCTGGCAGTTCTGGTTGTTTTTTTGTTTTTAAGTTGGTTGTTATCCTTCTTTTGATTGTGTGAGAAAGTGAAACATATCTACCTATACCTCCATCTTGTCTGGAAGCTCTGTTCTTTATTTTAATTAGCGTATACTTTGTTTCTGACTGGAACTTTTTTATGCTGTTGGTGTCCTCATTAAGTTTCTTGAGCATCATGATAACCAAAGTTTTGGACTTTGCATCTGATAGATTGCTTATCTCCATTTTGTTTAGTTCTCTTTTTTAAAAAATTTCAATCAGTTCTTTCATTTGGGCTATTTTTTCTGTTTTTAAAAGATTTTTATTTATTTATTTACTTTTAGACAGAGGGAAAGAAGGGAGAAAAAGAGGGAGAGAAACATTGATGTGTGATTGCCTCTTGCATACCCCCTACTTAGGGACCTGGCTTGCCACCCAGTCGTGTTCCCCGGCCAGGGCTCAATCCACTGAGCCACACCAGCCAGGGCTGGGCCATTTTTCTTTGTCTCCTCATTTTGGCAGTCTTCCTGTGCTTGTTTCTAAGTATTAGGTAGAGCTGCTATGACTCCTTATCTTGGTAGTGTGGCCTAATGTAGTAGGTGTCCTATGTGGTTCAGTGGCACAGCCTCCCCTATCACTCAAGCTGCATACTTAAGATGCAGCCTTCTTGTGGACTGAGTACCCCCTCCTCTTGTAGTTGAGCCTTGATTCCTGTTGGCAGATCAATGGAAGGGATTTGCCCAGGCCAGTCAGCTACAAGAACAGGCTGTGACTACTGACCACAAAACTCTGACTTCTGTGGAGAATCAGCTGTGCCAGGGTGGTGGTGCTCTAATGTGGTCTGTATCTGTCCACTGAGTGTGCAGGTTCCAGGGTTTCCTGGGTGGTGCAGGCCAAGGTAAACTCCCATTTGTATTCTGCCTATGGCCACCCTGCCTGAGCTTTAAAGAAACCTGAGATGGATTCTACTCATGCTGGGCTTGGAGATTCCCAGGCAAAGCTAAGCTATAAATACAGGCTGGCTGCTGCTAGTGCTAGGCCTGGAGCCACTTAGCAAGAGGTATGAGAGGTGGGGACTCACTGAAGCTTACTGTTGCTTATTTGAGAGAATTTAAGAAGTTGTAAAGCATGAATCAAGACCAGCCATTCATAGGGTAAGTCACTGTTAATAGTTTGGCTGGGCAGGTAAGTTGGGTGGGATGGAGTGTCAGGGGATCTCCAGGGCAGGGAAAACTGTGTTAGCCAGCTTTGATAGAATCTCAGATATGGCTCCTGCCTGCTAGCTCTGTGGCTCCATGGGGGGAGGGTTCATAAAGGGGACAACAGACTCTTTCTACCTTTTTGTGTGGGAGAAAGCTGTCTCCAAGTTCCCTTGATGCCAGACAATTCAGTTCCTCCCTGTATGCCACTGGTGCCTTTTAAGGCAACTCAGTTCCTCCCTATATTCCACTGGTAGCACTGCTGCTACCCTGGTGCTGGAGCTCAGAGGGAGTGAGTCTGAGTAAGTCTGTGTGTGGATTCTTTAGGATGAACTGTTTGGGACCTAAGAAGTTTCTCCCACTGTCTCAGTACCTGCCAGTTTTGAAGCCAGAAGTTATGTGGACTTTTATTTTCCTGGCATAGGAACCCTTGGTCAGGGGGCCTGGTGTGGCCCTGGGGCTCCTTGTTCCTCAGATATCCCTCCCAAAGTTTTATCTACCACATGTGGATGTGGAGACCAGCCAATTCTGCATCCCTGTCCCTCTTAGCAATCTAGATGGATGTGGTTTCTTTAATTCCATAGTTGTCAGGCTTCCATTCAATTAGATTTCTGACAATTCTGAGTGACGATTGTTCTATATTTTAGTTGTAATTTTGATGTGGTTGTGCAAAGAGGTGAGCCATGTCTGTTTACACCACCATCTTGACCAGAAGTCCTTATTTATGTATTGGTAGTAATAGTCTACTAGTGAAAAAGTGTATATTTTACCTTCATTCTTTTGAAGGATGGTTTGGCATTTTTTCTTTAAGTACTTTAAAGATATTTTTCACTGTTTCTGGTCTTCATAGTTTCTGATGATGAGTCAACTGTCATCACTATTTCTTTGTATCTAATTTGACATTTTTTCTTGCTTTTCTTAGATTTTCAAGAGTTTGACTATAATATCTTTGCATGGCCTTTTTCATGTTTATTCTGCCTAGAATTCACTGAATATCCTTAATATGAAATTTTATGTTCTTCATAAAATTTGGGAAATTTTTAGCTATGACTACCTCAAATATCTTTATGCTGCATTTTTTGGTCTGATTCCTCCTGGTACTCTAGTTATATATTTATTAAACCATTTGATATTATCTAACAATTACCTAAGGCTCCATTTATTTTTTTCAACCTTTTTTCTGTTTTTTTTTTTTTTTTCATATTGGATGTCTGTTGCTCTATTTTAAGTTCACTTACCACTTCCTTAAATTGGCTAAATCCATTGTGAACTTTAAATTATAGATATTGTATATTTTGGTTCTAGAATTTCCTTTTGTTTTATATGTTTCTGCTGAGATTTTCTGTCTTCTCCTCTGCCGTGAGAATATTTTGCCTTACTTCATTAAAGATAATCACAGTTGCTTTAAAATTCTTAATACTCCCTCATAGGGAATGTCCTTTCACAAATAAATGATGGAAATGGGTATAAGATATTTCAGTTTCCTTGCCTCCTGAGAGCATCACTGTGAAGCACGTTTTCTTCACCAACAAAGTAAACCATTGGCTCTTGAGTCTTGTCTTAGGGTCCACTTCTAGAGGAACTCATACTAAAAAGTTTTCATTGGAAAATATTGTCTATAACTCTTGCTTCACCAAGTATAGCATTAGACATTACCTGGGCACTTGATCAAAAAACAGAATCCTAGGCACAGTCCTGAACTATAATTTTCATTTTATAGCCTTTCTGAATTATGATCTCCATTGTACTAAAATGTCTGGGTGATTTATGTGTCTATTAGTTTGAAAAGCAGTGGTCTGTATGACACCTATTCTTTCAAATCTTCTGAGGCTTGCTTTATGACAACATGACACATTTTTTATAAAGTTCCATTTGTGCTTGGAAATGTCTATTCTCTAATATATAGGTATAAATTTTCATATTTTTTGTCTAAGTTAATCAATTATGTTGTTCAAAGCTTCTATATTATTGCCAGTTTTTCTTTTGTCTGCCTTACCTGTTTACTGAGAGATATGTATTGAAACCTCCTAAAATAATAGTGGCTTTGTCAATTTCTCTTGTAATTTCATCAGGTTGTGGTATAAACTTTTATATATGTGCATTAGTGTATTGTTTTGTATTACTGGTGTGATGATCTCTACTCTTGATGCTTTTTTGTCTTAAATCATATTTTGATATTAATATAAGCAAACTTCTTTCTTTAGATTAGTATTTTCCTTTAATTCTTTTTCTTTTTTTTATTTTTTTTATCAATGTATGGTTGCTTCTAGCACACCCTATTCTGGGGATATGGCCTGCAACCCAGGCATGTCCTTTAATTCTGTTTAATCTCAGCTTTTGTTTGTAAGCTTGAAGTTTCTTTTTTTGGAGAATATATTTACTAAAGCTGTAGACAACAAAACAAGGAAGGAGTTAGGATAGAAGAAGCAATAGGAGAGCCTAGTGAGGGCTGCTTTGGCTCTCTAGAAAGCAATGAGAAAGAATTAAGTTAAGGCAGGGCTGCTGTCAGCTCACTGGAGAGTCAGGGAAAAGGGGGTCTTGGGGATAGATTCAGGAGGTTAGCCTGGGACAAGCTGCCACTGACCCTTGCTCCCCAGGTTGAAAGTCTAGCCTGTGGGGAAAGAAGAGGGGGAAGAAGAAGAGGAAGAGAAAGATGTGCAGGTGTGCTCCTGGGAGGGAGACCATGCCTAAACTTCAGGTTTAACCATAAATATTATATCATTGATGTAGAAATTATTCTGAACTTTTACTATTTTTGTAGATTGCGATTGCACTTATAATTTTTCCAAGAATGTTTTTTATTTCTTTTATTTTCTGTCTTACATTTATGACATCCAAGTAATGTTCTTACATTAAAACAACCAAGATTGGTTGTTCTGTTTGTTCATCTTGATTCTCATGTTTCATATTGTTGCTTTTATCAAGTATATGATGATCCTTGATTGTCTGTTTATGTTTCTAAATGAATACCTTTTGATCAGTGTTTGTAGCTAGAATAATTTCCTCTGCCATTGTTCAAATCTTGTTCCCCAACAGACCTCACCCTTGAGTGGGGAGGCTGAGTAGAGAATTTGCATGGAGAGCAGCATGCTGGCAAGCACCTAAGAGCCCTCAACTCACAATTGGCAAATAAAGAACAGCTTTACTCTACAAGAGGAACACGGTAATGTTACTTCCTTCCTGGGAAGAGCTGAGTATCTCTCAGTCTCTTCCCATCCACTGTAGATGTGCAGAATTACTCAGCTATGCTCTGCTTTTTCTGGTACTACCGCTAGGTCCTTCATGTCCTTTAGGAGCATTCCCAGAACATTACCTGTAGATGACTCCCCCATTAGCTGCCTTGAGCAGGAGGAGGTTGCACAGGTGATCTTGAGCTAATTACTCCAGTGATCATCACTGGACAGCCCACCTGGTTCTGTACTTTGAGACTAAGAGCTGAAATTCCCCTGTGGACTCCTTTAAAGAAGACTCTTCACTGAAACTGCTGTTTCAAATGTGTTTTCTCCACGAACCTAATCACATCTATTTTCTAATTTCCACAAGGCTCTTAAAATTTTTGAGCTGTTGGTGGCACTATGTCTTAGTTTCCAGAGCTGTTATAAATTTATTGTTTTAATCTTATGAATTTCATTAATTCAATTGAACACATATGCTCAGTCCCTCATATTGAACTAATTATTGATTCACTTTCTAAGTTTATATTTGTTGATTCCAACTGAATTTATTCTTACAGTAAATTGTCTGTTTCATTTCTACACCTTAACAAAATATTATTTTTAACTTAAAGAACTATTTTTGAGAGGTTCTGGCCAAGATGGAGGTGTATGGAGAAATTCTTTGCTACCTTGCACAACCAAAAGAAGGATAACAACAAATTTTAAAACAAAAAAAAACAACCAGAACTGCCAGAAAATCAAACTGCATGGAAGTCCTACAACCAAGGAGTTAAAAAAATATGCATCCGGACTGGTAGGAGGGGTGGAGAAGAGCAGCCAGGGCAGAGAGGAAACCTGGCAAGGTCGCAGACCATGCAGGTGAGATGGGGCTGGCTGACCAGGCAATCCCACATTCAAATGAGGATAAGCCAGGAGGAACAACTGGGAAGCAAGACAGACTTCAAAACCTAGGGATTCAGTGTGGGGAAACTAAAAACACAAAACCTCTGGCAGTAAAAACCTGTGAGGGACTGTGGTGGTGGGAGAAATTCCCAGTCTCACAGGAGAGTCTGGTAGAGAGGCTCACAGGGTCTTAGAATGTACACAAACCCACCCACCTGGGAAGCAGCACCTGAAAGGTCACAATCTGCTTGTAGGAAGGGTAGGGAGTGATGGAGAGTGGGACAAGAGCTGAATGAGCAAGCAAGTGGCATTTTTCCACTCTGACTCATCCCCACAGACAGCACCACAGTGCAGTGAACAGGATTTCCCTGCCCTGGTGAATACCTAAGGCTCCGCCCCTTACAATGTTACAGGTGTGCCAAGACAAAGAAATATGGCCCAAATGAAAGAACAGATCAAAGCTCCAAGAATAGAACTAAGTGATAAAGAGATAGCCAACCTATCAGATGCAAAGTTCAAAATACTAGTCATCAGGATGCTCACAGAAATGATTGAGTTTGGTCGCAAAATGAAGAAATGAAAGCTATACAAAGTGAAATAAAGCAAAATATGAAGGGAACTAGCAGTGAAGGGAAGAAAGCCAGGACTCAAATCAAGAATCTGGAACAAAAGAAAGAAATAAACATCCTATTGGAACAGAATGAAGAAACAATAACCCCCAAAAATGAGGAGAGCCTGAGGAACATCCAGGACAACTTTAAATGTTTCAACACCCAAATTATAGGGGTACCAGAAATAGAAGAGGAAGAGCAAGAAATGGAAAACTTATTTTACCAAATAATGAAGGAGAAATTCCCTAATTTGGTAAAGGAAATAGACTTCCAAGAAGTCCAGGAAGCCCAGAGAGTCCCAAAGAAGTTGGACCCAAGGAAGAACACACCAAGGCACATCATAATTCTGTTACCCAAGATTAAAGGTAAGGAGAGAATCTTAAAAGCAGCAAGAGAAAAAGAGAGGCTTACCTACAAGGAGTGCCCATATGACTATCAGCTGATTTCTTAAACCTTACAGGCAAGAAAGGGCTGGAAAGAAGTATTCCAAGTCATGAAAGGCAAGGACCTATATCCAAGATTGCTCTATCCAGCAAAGCTATCATTTAGAATGGAAGGGCAGATAAAGTGCGTCCCAGACAAGATCAAGTTCAAAATCACCAAGCCCTTATAATATGAAATATTAAGGGACTTATCTAAGAAAAAGAAGATAAAAACTATGAACAGTAAAATAACAACAAACTCACAGCTCTCAACAACTGAACCTAAAAATCAAAAACAAAAACCAAGCAACAACTAGAACAGGAACAGAATCACAGAAATGGAGATCACAGGGAGGGTTATCAGTGGGAATTGGGAGGGGGGGAATGGAGGTAAAAGGTAGAGAAATAAGCATAATTGGTAGGCTCAAAATAGATGGAGGGAGGTTAAGAATAGTATAGGAAGTGGAGAAGCCAAGACCTTATATGTACAACCCATGAACATGAACTAAGGGGGTGGCATAGGGTTGCAGGGTGGAGAGGTATAAAGGATAGAAAAAATTGGAGCAACTGTAATATCATAATCAATACAATATACTTTTAAAATAAATAAATAAATCTCCACAAAAACAACTATTTTAAGAACCTTATCAAATTATTTTGTTAAAAAGATAGTTCCTACAGAACTATCTTCTTCCTGTAAAACTAAAAAGATAGTTCCTGTAGAAGAAAAACAAGCATCCAAGTTCTCTTTTTAACTAGAAGGATTATTCCTATCAAAAGACTTATTTGTTTGTTTCTTTATCCTTATATGTATCTAGGGCTTTTTTTCCCACATGATTATAGCAACAACTGAAATTTATCCATCAGTTACTCTCTACTAGGCTTTTTCTAGCCTCTTTTTGTGTTTTAATTTATTTTATTTTATTTTTAATTTTTTTCTTTTTGCCCATCCCCTCACTCTCTCCCCTTTGGCAACCATCAACTTGTTCTCTGTGTCTATAGGTTTCTTTCTGTTTTGTTTTGTTTTTTAGATTTCACATACAAATGAAATCATACAGTATTTGTCTTTCTCTGTCTGATTATTTCACTTCACATAATGCTGTTTAGGTTTGTACATGTTGCAAATGGCAAGATTTTATTCTTTTTTTAAATTTTAAAATTCTAGTTTTACTTTTTGAATCATAAGTATTTTTTCTTTTTTGTTCTCACCCAGACAGAATAAATAATTTCCTTTTCCATTTTCCTAAAGGTAGAGGAGATGAGGGAACACTTGTGAAAACTTATATGTTTTCTAATCACAATGTCCCCAACAACTTAGCTTTGTTGAAGAAGAGATGCCAATTTGGCCTTTTGCCTTTCATTGCTACAATTAATGAAAACTAAAATTTATATCTGATAACTTTAAAATTTACAGATTAATTAACACTCTGGAAATTTTATTAAATAACCAATTCACCAGCTTGTTTCTGTGTTCTGTTAAAAGAGCATATTCTTTTAGCTAAAACACAAACTTCAAGGAGAAATCAACTGCTTTTTAAGGAAATTTGAGTTTTACAGACAAACCATTCAAGTGATTTTAAGAGAAACAGGCAGAAATAGACAAGTTTCTCAAGGCACACACTTCTGTCCAAGCGGCCCACAATGAGTGACCTTCCAAAGCAGAACTCTGGGATGCTGTGCCCCTAGGCTGAGGTTTCCTGGAGTGTTCATGTTAGTTCCTTTCCGTCCACAGGGAATTGTGGTGGCCTGTCCATGCAGCACTGGACATTTATTATCTACACTATTACCACAGATACGTTTGTGTCATTCCAAGAGATAGGCAGAGGTAGACCTTTTTCATTCCTCTCCTCCTTTTGGTCTAGCTTATGGTTCTTTGCGTGCACCAAAAGAAACAGAGACTGGAGGTGCAGGGTAACTTCAGGCAGGCAGGAGAGGGAGGGGCAGTATGGAAGCCACATTGTCCTCTTACTGTAAAGTAGTAACAACAAACAACATCCTAACCTCTCTGCTGGGAAATGAGGCTGCTGTTTACAGATAAACAGAGACCTGCTGCCTGTTAGGACCCCAGTAACAAAATTCAGTCGGAAGATTGAGAACACAATTGTGTTTACAGATCAGCAGTGACATGCCAACGTCATGTTGGTAGCAGGGAAGACAAAGGTCATGTTTACTGCAAGCAGAGGTGCCCTGAACGCCACAGGGCTGCGGATGTGGATACTGGAAGAGGGCTGCATTGCTTCATGTAGGGTTGGGGATGCAGCTCTGAGACTACGGTGCATAACAGCACTGCAGCACCTCGGGGCCTGAAATGGGCCACCCCGACCCCCCACCGCCAAGCTGGTTCTGATGTTTCCAGTCCCCAGAAACTCGGGCTAGGGAAGACCAGTTTCCAAAAAAATGGCCACAGCAGAAGAGTCACATCTGCTACATGTGTGCACGCGTGTATACACACACACACACACACACACACTACTGCGGTTGCTACATGATGACAAAAGTTCCATCCTCCAAAGACTGCTCTATGTGTAAGGTCCTTTAAAGGCAGAATGGCAAAATGCCTGTAAGTGCCTAGTCTGCAGTCAGAGATCTAAGACCACGCTGGCTCTGCCATGTACTTTCACTGTGACCTTGAGCAATTACTTAAGCTTTCATAGCCCAAGTTTTGTCATCTATTAAAAAAGAATAAAGTTTTCACCTCTTAGGATTAGAAGCAGCATCAACAGAACTAATAAACGGAGAATGATTTCCAGAGTGCCTGGTGGTAAGCATTTAATAAACAGTAACTTTTCTATTACAGGGAAATTTGGGGAGGGAGAGAATGCCTTGTATCTAAGAAAATCAGGTATAAATTGGTGATTCATAGAGCTGTAGCTGCTCAGGAAAATAGTCCAGCTGGTCTGTGCTTTGGCTGCTCAGTTGGAGGGCTGCACAAAACAGCAGAGTGGAGGTTCAAAGGTCAGATCGCCCACTTATGACAACGTGCCTTGGGTTTTCCCAGAGTCTCCCATCCTAGGAAAGACCTTGTTCCCAGGCAAACCCAATGGTTAAGGAATGATTGTAAGTAAAGTGCCTCGTAGAGTGTTTGCTCCTAGGCTGACCCACTGTGTCTTAAAGCCCAGACTTTCAGTGGAAGGGGCCTAATAAAAGATAATAATTGTCCTTGGCTTCCTTCCTCCTTAATGGCTTTAATTGGAATTGGGGTTATTTGACAAGGTAACTTCCACCTAGCCTGCTGGGAAAATCCTCTCTCTAGTGAGTCCAGTCATCAGGCAGATTTGTGTGGGTTCCAGGGACAGAACTTCCCAGGCTCTTCTCTGGAGAAATCAAGCAGAATGTTCAGGTGGCACTGCTGGCCCTCTGCCCCTGGGTCAGACCCTAAGGATGAAGCTGGGTCTTCCCCAAGCCTTATTCACTTAGTAGTGAGCAGCTGTTACAGCTTACCCTGGAGCCCACATCTGTGGCCCTTCCTGCACCTCATCTTCAGCATCAGGGAGAGGCTAGAATCCAAACTTTGACAGGTTAACTAGCCTAATGTGTCCAGGGCAAGTGCTGCAGCTGTGATATTTGATTTGCTGTCAGGTGTTTGGTGGTGGCACATACAGCCCAGCTGGCCTATAGAAGCTACAGATCAGAGTTCCCAGAATTCTTGCTGTCCTTCCAACTTCCTCCTCTAAGCTCCAGGAAAGAGTAATGAGTGCTATTTATTAACTATATTTGGGGGTATTCAATATATATTAATTAATTGAAAAGCATGGTTTAGAAGTTATAATACTTCATATGATTGATTCATATGAACACACTATTGCTATAGTGCCAATACATAACCGTGTGTACAAGGAGGCAAATGCTGTCTTTGGGTATATAAATGTATCTGTTTTGCTGCTGTAATAAATTATCATAAAACTTAAAAACATAAAATTAGTGGTTTGAAGCAACACACATTTATTATCTTATATTTCTGGAAGTTGGAAGTCCCAAATGGATTGGGAGGGCTGCATCCCTTCTGGAGGCTATAGGGGAGAATATATTTCCCTGAACTTGTCAGCTCCTGGAGGCCACCCTGCTACTGGACTCATGGTTCTCTTCCTCTGACCTCTGTACATCTGCTTCTGCCATCACATCTCCTTCTCTGCCTCTGACACAGGCATCTGTGGGGCCATTGTTCTGTCTACCACAATGAGAAATGCATTCAAGATGAGACACTGACTTAGTAGGGAATGCAATGCTGTCTATCTGTCCTTGAATGGATGCTACATCCGTGCAGGCAGGGCAAGTAACCCACCATGGCACAGTACTACCCCTGCAGCATGTTGGCAACAAGGATGGACTCAGGAAAGAGAAGGAATGCCTGCCTGGAATGGACCTGAGAGTCACCCCTCCTTGGACTGTTTAGGCCTTGAGGGAGATGACTAAGTCCATTTATACAGAGGAAGAAAACTTTTCTGAGAGGCTAACCTATGAGAATTAATTCAAATGTGAATAAGAAATAATCCTTTTCTTGAAACATACTCTTGTAAGGCAGATGAACATATATCATGAAATCACAACCAATAAAATTGGTGTAATAGTCTCTACAGGGTAAAATGTTATTATGCCTGAATGATTCTGTAAACAATAAATACTGTGTACTTTTACATTTATCAAGCACTTACTGTATGCTCAGCCTGTGCCAGACTCTGGAGATGCTTTTGTGAACTAGGACTGTCTACTTTCGATATGCCAAGGTTGCAGGTTTGATCCCTGTCAGATCACATACAAAAAGCAACCAATGAATGCATTGGTAAGTGGAAGGACAAATCAATGTTTCTCTCTGTTTCTCTGTTTCTCTGTCAATCTCTCTTACTCACTGAACATCAGTAGACATATCCTTGGTTAAGGATTAAAAAAAGAGTAAATAGGAGTCCTGACACCAAAAGGTTTGAGAATTACTGTTCTAGAAAATTTTTCACAACTGTGCACAAGACAACACATATATGAGATGTTCATTTCAGCACTGTTTCTCGGAACAATAAATAGCAAACAATCTGAATGCCCATTTGTGTGGGACTTGCATAAATATTTGATGGTACATTTATAAAATAGCACATTATACAGCAATTAAAGTGAATGAAACAAGTGTATGTAAATCAACACTAAATCTCAAAATCAGTGTTGAAAGAATATAAATAATCTTAAAAGGATATATTTAGCATTATTCTATTCATATGAAATACAAAGACACACAAAACCATTTCATTTATTGTTTTCAGGTATATTTATGTATAATTATATTATAAAGTACAAATGGCTAAAATGGAATAATAATGAGAATGAAACTGTGGAGCAACTATAACTATTATACACTGCAGGGGGTATTGCAAAAGTAGTACAGATACTCTGGAAAATAGGCTGGCAGCCTTGTATAAACTTAAACACATACCTGTCATGTGATCCAGCCATTCCACTCCTGTGTATTTACCCAAGAGAAATGCAAAGCCTAGTGCTCACATGAAGATCTTTACCCAAATGTTTATAGTGGCACTCTTCATAATTGCCCCTAACTGGAAACAACCCCAAAGTCTTTCAGCAGGTGAATTGATAAACTGTGGTATACACATACAATAGAATACTACACAGTAAAAAAAGGAAAATATTATTAATACATGCAAACCACCTGAATGAATCTCAAAGCATATTGCTGAGCAAAGGAAGCCAGGCTCAAAATGTCACATACTATATGAGAATATATATATATATATAAAAATTATTTTTTTGAAAGGGCTGTATTACAGTGATGAGATCAGTGGATTAGGACTGATGGATACCAGGGGTTGGAGTTGCAGGAGGCTGTGACTACAAAGGGACAGCAGGAGAGAGTTTTTAGAAGTAATGAACTGTTCTATTTTTTCAAGATTTTATTTATTTATTTTTATAGAGGGTGGGAAGGGAGGGAGGATTATCTCTTACATGCCACCAACCAGGGACCTGGCCTGCTACATAAGCATGTGCCCTGACTGGGAATCAAACTGGTGACCTTTTGATCTGTAGGATTATGCCCAATCTGCTGGGCCACACCAGTCAGGGCTATTCTATGTTTTATATGCTGATGAATTTGTATATATGCTAAAATCCATGGAATTGAACACAAAAAGAAAAAAGTAAAATTTTATATTATTTTAAAACATAACATTTATTTTTAAATAAGGTTTTTAAAAAGTTATAGAAGTTTTAAATCTACAGAACAGTTGTAATGATAGTACAAGTTTGCATGTACTCCACACCCAGTTTTCCCTAATGTTAGCATCCTGCATTAATACGGCATGTTTGTCACAATTAATGAATCAATACTGATATATTATTATTAACTAAAGTCCATTCTCCATTCAGGATTTCTTAGTTTTTACTTATGTCCTTTGTCTATTCCAGGAATCTATCCAGGTTGCCACATTATATTTTGTTGTTAAAATATACAGGCTCCTCTAGCTGTGACTATTTCTCAGGCTTGATTTTGATGGCCTTCACAGGTTTGAGAAGTGCTTGACTATTTTGTTGAATATTCCTCAAATGGGTTTGCTGTTTTTCTCACGATTAAACTGGGTTTAGGGGTAGTAAGGCACTGTTTGTTAGGTTTTTTCCACTGTGAAGGTACCCCTTTTTTCCTCTTTCCATAGTGTACAACTGGAAGTAGGCAATTGATTTTTATTTAATTTGCATACACTAAAGCTCACTCTTATTCTATAAAGTTCTATAGGCTCTCACAAATGAATCATGTCATTTATCCATTGTGGCTATACTACACACAGTTTGTTTACCCATTCCCCTATTAAAGGATCCCTTGGTTGTTTCTAATTTTTGATGATTCTGAATAAAGCTGCTAGAAACATTTTGTATAGGACTTTGTGCAGACATATGTTTCCAAATAAGTTTGGTAAATTTCTAGATACTGAACTGCTAGATCTCATAAAGTATCATCCTGAATTAATTTGTCTCATTTGAATTCTTCCTTCAAGAGTGTATTCAAAGTCAATACTGGTGGCATGTCTTCTTTTAAAAAGTATTTTATATATTTATTTATAGAGAGAGGGGAAGGAAGGAAGAGAGGGACAGAGACATTGATGTGTGAGAAAAACATCAATCAGTTGACTCTTGCATGCCTCCAACCAGGATCTAGCCTGCAACCTAGGCATGTCCTCCCACTGGGAATTGAACGAGTGACCTTTCTGATTGCAGGATGACACAAAATTCACTGAGCTACAGCAGCCAGGGTGATGGCATATTTTTGTAAATATTTTTATTGTGTTTTCACATTTAAGAAAATATGATTGGATGTAAAATTCTAGGCTTAAACTTGTTTTCCTTAAAAATTTAAAAACATTATATCACTGTCTTTTGCTTCTGGTATCGCTGTTCAGAAGTTGGATGTCAGTTTGATTCTTGGTTACTAGTGTGTGTGTGAGAGAGAGATCACCTTCCTCTTGAATATTTTGAGCATTTTATATTTGTCTTCATGTTCATATATTTTACTATAATGTCTCTAGGTCTTTTGTAACAGTTGTTGAATGGAAAAAGTATGTATTGGAATCTCACCTTTGAACACAGCAAACCTCTCAACAAGGTATCCTTAACTAGTCACTGTTTCATCTGACCAATATTTAATTACTTATTGCAATATTGAGTATTGAAGTCACTTACATGCATTATTTAAAAGCATTATTTAATCTGAGCAATAGCACATCTGCAAGGTGAGCCAAGTCTGCCTATGTTGTCTTCTTGACCAGAGCCTTCCTCTACCCCTGTGTTTCACCATAATGTATATAGGGCTTTTTGTAGCTGTTGATGAATAAACAAGGAAAGATGTGTGGCCCTTTGAACATAGTCAATCATTCTATAAACTATCCTTAACAGGCCATTAAAACAATCTGTGCAATAGCACCTCTGCTCGATCAGGATGGCCTTACTGCTTGTTCCAAAAATGCACCTCTGCCTGCCCCATGACACTAGCTCTACACTCCCTTTCATTTTCTTGCCCTCACTTCATTTTTAACCATTTTGTCATATTAATAACCTCAGCTTTATTGACATATAATTCACATATTATAAAATGTACACCATTAGAGTGTACAAATCAGTGCTTTTTAGGATATTCCCAAGGTTGTGCAGCCATCACCACTATACAATTCCAGAATATATTCATTACCCCAGAAAGAATCCCACACTCTCTAGCAGTCACTCTGCTTTCCTCTCCCTCCAGCACCTGGCAACCACGTTCTTTTCTGCCCCATGGATTTGGTTGTTCAAGACATTTCATATAAATGGAATTACACAATATGGGGCCATTAGTGAATGGCTTCTTTCACTTATAACGTTTTCAAGCTTCATCCATGCTGTGGTGTACTTCAGTATTTCATTCATTTTTTGGTCCAATAATATTCCAGTGTGTGGATATACTGCTCTTCATTTATCTATTCATGAGTTGATGCACATTTCAGTTGCTTCCAGTTTTTGCTTATTTACATACTGCTGCTATGAACATTCATGTACAAAATTTTGTGTGAACATATATTTTCATTCTTTTGGATATACAATCTGTCCAGAAAAAGTCCAGCCATTGTTCATGTAACAAGAATGGTTTGAGTGACATCAGTGGAACTTGGCAGCCAAGGAGAGTGGACTGGAATGTGTATGCATAAACAATGACAACTTCCCTGTACTAGTTAGTGGGGGCAGTAGACACAGTTGAGCGAACATGTGCACTGTGTGGACGTGACATTCAAAATGATTGAGTGAGTAGAGCAATGAATCTACATTGAATTTTGTGTTAAGCTTGAACATTCCTCCATGGAAACTGTTTGGGGTTTTGGGGCATGACGAAATGAGTGTGGAACAAATAAAAGTGTGGCACAAATGCTTCAATGATGGTTGAGAATCTGTTGAAAGTGATCTACATTCTGAAAGGCTTGTAGCAAGCAGAACACCTCAGAATGTTGAATGTGTCTGGGCTGCAATCAGCAAAAGATCTGCGACTGACAGTGGGAGAACTAGAAAGCTGATCTGGGTGCTCCAAAAACTTACTGTGTCTGAGATTTCGACACAGAATCTTGTCATGAAATGTGTTGTGGCAAAATTCTTTCCACAGCTTCTGTTACCAGAGCAGAAGGAACATCGTGCTGCAGTTGCTAATAACTTCATTCAAACTGTTACCAATGAACCAGATTTCCTCAAGACGGTCATAACTTTGAAGGGGAATGAGTCATCATTGTCCTGTGTACAATGTTTCTTGTATCTTGTATCTTCTTCAATAAGTGTCTCTATTTTTCATATTCCATGGCTGAATACTTTATAGACAGACTTCCATATACTTAGAGGTGGAATTGCTGGTTATATACATTAAAAAAACCCTCTAAGTTTAACATTTTGAAAAATTCCAAAAGTGTTTCCCAAAGTGGTTACACCATTTTGAATTCCCAATAGGAAGGATTGTGAGTTCCTATTTCTCTGCATCCTTGCTAAAATGCCCACAATATTTTCATGTTTATGACTTTTAGACATTCTAAGAAGTATGTAGCAGTATCTCACTGATTTAATTTGCATTTCCTTGATGATAAATGATGCTGAGAATCTTTTATTATGCTTATTTTCCATTTGCGTGTCGCTTTAGTGAAGCGTCTTCTTCAGAGTTCTTGCTTATTTTTAATTGGGCTTTTAGCAGCAATTCCACTGCTAGGATTATATCCTAAGAACCCTCAAACACCAATCCACAAGAACCTATGCACCCCAGTGTTCATAGCAACACAATTTACAATAGCCAAGTGTTGGAAGCAACCTAGATGCCCACCAGTAAATGAATGGATCAAGAAACTATGGTACATGTACACAGTGGAATTCTATGCAGCAGAAAGAAAGGAGGAGCTCCTACCCTTTGCGGTGGCACGGATGGAACTGAAAAGCATTATGCTGAGTGAAATAAGCCAGGCAGTGAAAGACAAATGCCATATGATCTCACCTTTAACAGTAACCTAAACAACAAAACAAACAAGCAAGCAAAATATAACCAAAGACATTGAAATAGAAAACAGGCTGACAGTGACCAGAGGGGAAAGGGGAGGGAATTTCAGGGGAAGGAGGGAAGAGATTATAGGAACAAGTATAAAGGACACATGGACAAAAACTAAGGGGGGTGGAAATGGGAGGGAGGTGGGGAGCACTGGACGGGGTGGACTGGGATGGGAGTAAAAGACAGAAAGCTGTACTTGAACAACAATTAAAATTAAAAAATAACTGTAAATTTAAAAAAATACTCTAGAAGAAAAAAAAAGAAATACTGTGGTGGGCAAAAGTAGGTTAATAATAATAACAGTAATAATACTATAATAACTAATAATACAAGAATAAACTATTGGATATTCACAACTGTAAACCTACTTTTGCCTACCCTCTGCACATGGCTTAAAAAAAAGATAAAAAGTTCAAAATTTTCAAGAGAAATGTAATGATAAGAAAAAGCAACTAAAATTTAAAGACGTCCAACTTTGCACACCAGATGCAAAAAGACAGTAGAGTAAAATTGTTTATTAAATTTTTAAGGAAAAGAAGTTAAGCCTTGAATTTTATATTAAAACATATTATTATTTAAATGTAAAGACAATACAAATGTTTATAGAAGATATGCTACTCAAATACCCACTTTTTTTACGAGTTCAAAAACTGTTATTTATTTTATTTTTAAAAATATTTTTATTGATTATTCTATTGCAGTTTTCCCAACTTTCCCTCTTTATCCCCCCTCCACCCTGCCCCCCAACCCTCCAGCATTCCCTCCCTCTTAGTTCATGTCCATGGGTTGTACATATAAGTTCTTTGAGTCCTCTGTTTCCTATACAATTTTTATCTTTCCCCATCTATTTTATGCCTACAAATTATGCTTCTTCTTCGCTGTACCTCTCCCCTGCTATTCCTCCCTTCCCCCTCCCCACTGAACTCCCTCTGTGTGGTGTCCATTTCTCTGATTCTGTTCCTGTTGTGGTTGTTTGCTTAGTTTTTGTTCTCATTGTTTTTCTTTTATTTTAGGTTCATTTGATGATAGTTCTGAATTTGTTGTCATTTTGTTGTTCATATTTTTTATCTTCTTTTTCTTAGATAAGTCCCTTTAACATTTCATATAATAAGGGCTCGATGATGATGAACTCCTTTAACTTGACCTTATCTGGGAAGTACTTTATCTGCCCTTCCATTCTAAATGATAGTTTTGCAGGATAGAGCAATCTTGGATGTAGGTCCTTGCCTTTCATGACTTTGAATATTTCTTTCCAGCCCCTTCTTGCCTGTAAGGTCTCTTTTGAGAAATCAGCTGATAGTTTATGGGACCTCCTGTGTAGCTAACTGTCTCCTTTTCTCTTGCTGCTTCTAGGATTTTCTCTTTGTCTTTAATTTTTGGTAACTTAATGATGATGTTCCTTGGTGTGTTCCTCTTTGGGTCCAACTTCTTTGGGACTCTCTAGGCTTCCGGGACTCCCTGGAAGTTTATTTCCATCACCCAATTGGGGAAGTTTTCCTTCTTTATTTGTTCAAATAAGTTTTCAATTTCTTGCTGTTGTTCTTCTCCTGCTGGCACCCCTATAATTTGGATATTGGAACATTTCAGGTTGTTCCAGAGATTCCTCAACCTCTTCATTTTTTTGAATTCTTGTTTCTTCGTTCTGATACAGTTGGATGTTTATTTCTTCCTTTTGTTCCAAATCGTTGCTTTGAATCCTGGTTTCCTTCTTGTCACCGTTGGTTCCCTGAATATTTTGCTTTACTTCATTTAGGGTATGTTTCATTTGTTCTTTCATTTTTCGACCAAGCTCAATCAGTTCTGTGAGCATTTTGATTACCAGGGCTTTAAATTCTCCATCAGATAATTGGCAATCTCCTCATTGCTTAGTTCTGAGGTTTTGCTATGTTCTTTCATTTGGGACATATTTCTATGTCTTGGTGCACTTGATAAGTTGTAAGGGGTGGGGCCTTAGGTATTCACCCAGGCAGGGCAACCCTCTTTGCTGTGGGGGAGGGGCCAGAGAGGGAATAATGTACCTTGTCTGCTCGTCTCTAGAACACTTTCCAACAGACTCTCATGTCAGTCTGGAAGTATCTCCCACCGCAGCAACCCGAGCCTTAGCCCACAGTCAGCTCTGAGTGTCAGTTTTCCCCTTAAGTCAGGCTTCCCATGCAGGTTGGCAGTTAGACCCACCTCTCAGCTGCCTCACTGTGGTTTTTGCAAGTTGGCCCATGTGGTCAGCCTTACCAGTCTATTTGTTCTGGCTGATTTTTTCTTTAATTCCTTGGTTGTCAGAGTTCTATGCAGTTTGATTTTCTGTCACTTTGAGTAAATCAGTAAACATCATTGATTGTTTACTGATTTTAGATTTGTCGTTATCCTCCTTTTGGTTGTTTGAGGAAGCAAAGGGTTTCTACCCATGGCCCCATCTTGGCCAGAACTCCCCAAATACCCACTGCAAAAGTACTCATAGAAGCAGAATTCAAATGAGTTGAAAAGTTAATTCAAGATGTTTTAAGATATATGGGAATTCAGTTTATCAAATACCTTTGAAAAACTAAAAGAAAATTTTACAGACCAAAAGCATTAGTAAATTTGTAGATACTCAAAGTCTTCTCCTGTCCTCAAAGACTCTACTTAGATGATTTTGCCAGACTTTAAGAAACCATTTATTTGTAACTCTAAGAAAAAAAACTGCATAAGGAAGGGGAGAACTGAAAGAAAAGAAACTGCCATTATTTACAGATAATAGGATTATCTATAAAGAAAAAATAGAGGCTTATTTAAAATATTAATATATACACATTCTAGTAAGATGGCTGAGTAGATAAATGCAGTGTTCATTTCCTTCCACAACCACATCAAAATTACAACTGAACTATAAAACAACCATCATTGAGAACCACCTAAAAACTAGCTGAACAGAATTCCTATAATGAAGAAAATACGGAAGTTATGATGAGACTGGTAAGAGGGGCAGAGATTCAGAATGTGCAGGTCCCATACCTATGGTGTGGTAGTTAAGATAAGAGGACTATTTCAATGATGGAGGTCCCTCATGAGTAACAAGGGGTCCCAGCCCACTCCAAGCTCTAGTGCCAGGAAAAGAAGTCCCCATTACTGCTGTTTGTGCAAACCAGCAGGATTGAGGCTGAGTAAGACAGAGAGCTCCTGGAGACCTAGGCACTGCAGGTCTTAAAGAGACTGTGCACAGACTCAGTTGCTCACAAACTCATTCACTCTGAGTTCCAGCATGGGCAGCAGCTTGGAAAGTGCCAGACCTTATGGGGAAGAACTGAATTATCTGGCTTCTAAATGAGGGCTAGAGTGGCAGCTCTGCCAGGGCCAAAAGTGCTGGCAGGTGCCATGTTTTGTTGTTGTTTTTGAGCCCTCCCCCACCCAGTTACTACTAGGCACAGGTGAATACCAAATCTGACTCTCCATTAAATTGGCTAACACCATTTACCTTGCTCTAGTGAGATTCCCTGAGACCCAGCCTGACCTGCTTATGACCTGCTAGAAACTATTTCATTGGTGGTTCCAAAAAAATGGTTGGGCTTGGTTCAACCTGAAGACTTTGCTGAAATGTCTCAAAGGTTCACCAACCAGCAAGAAGCAATGTCTGGCCTCAGCATGCCCCATACCCCTTGCTAAGTGGCCCAAAGCCCTGCTCTTGTGGCAGCTGCCTTCATTCACAGCCTGGCCTCTCACAGACACTTCCTAAGCCTAACACAAGCACCAACCATCTGCAGATCACACTGTAGCTCCTACCATGTGGCCCTAGGCCAGGCACAGACAGTGGCTGACCTTGGCCTGACCAGAAAAACTTCCAAGAGGCCACAAAACCAACATACCAAATGACTGGCTTCAGACCACATCAGAGCACCACCCAACCACCTCCACAAAGAACAGATCCAAAGGGTAGACTAGGCAGGCACCATAGTCCCACTAAAGCAAATCCCCATCCATGTGGTCAGCCCCTGCACAACAATTCGTCTGCATGTACTCACAGCCAGTCAGCCAGAGGGGTATTCCCTCCCACTGATATCATAAAAATAATATCATAAAAGGCTCAACTACAGCAGAAAGATACCCATGACCAACACAAGGAACACCCCTATAGCACCTGGCTCAAGCAACAAGGTGACTGCACCACTGGGCCCCACAGAACATCTACATTACATCACTC
>PVKM010022770.1:0-21606 GCA_004027735.1 Carollia perspicillata
TTGAAAACACCTTCCTGCAAAAGGGAAGGGAACTAAATGAATCAAGATAACTGTTGAAGTTGGATGACGGGTAAACAGAGATTAGTCCCTCTGCTTTGCATATGAAAATTTCTATCACAAAATGGTAAATAAAACAAAAATAAAATATTATTCATAGCTTCTCTGACTCAGTAACATGCACGTAAGGTTCCTCCATGTCTTTCCATGGCTTGATAGTTCATTTCATCTTAGCACTCAATAATGTGTCCACTGTGTAGAGGCACCATAGTTCATCTACTCATCTTAAGAATAAAGCTGCTATACACATTCATATGCAGGTTTGTGTATAGACAGAAGTTTCCAATTCATTTGGATAAATACCAAGAAGTGTGAGTGCTGGATCATATGGTAAGGGTATTTTTAGTTTTGTGAGAAACTGCCCAACTGTCTCCCAAAGCGGTTGTACCATTGTGCATTCCCACTGGCAATAAACTAAGAGTTTCCTTTTCTCCATGCCCTCACCAGCATTTAGTGTTGTCAGTGTTTTGGGTTTGGGCCATTCTGATACGTGTGCAGTAGTATGTCATTGTTGTTTAAATTTGCAATTCCCTAATGAACATTAGGAACATCTTTTCATATGCTTAATTGCCATCTGTATATTTTCTTTGGTAAGGTGTCTGGTCAGGTCTTTTGTTCATTTTTATTCCGGTTGTTCATTTTCTTATTGTTGAATTTTAAGAGTTCTTTGTGTATTTTGGATAACAGTCCTTGATCAGATATACCTTGCACACATATTTTCTCCCAACCTGTGCCTTGTCTTCTCATTCTCTTGATACCACATTGTTTGATAGTGTAGCTTTGTAGTAAGTTTGAAATTACGAATTGTAAGTCCTCAACTTTGTTTTCCTTTTTCAAGATTGTTTTAACTACCGTCGGTCACTAACAGTTCCTTTTGAGTTTTAGGATCAACTTTCCCATTTCTGCAAAAAAAGCCATTGGGATTTTAAGAGCGATTGTATTGACTCTGTAAATCACCTTGGGAAGTATTGCCATCTTAACAATATCAAGTCTTCTAATGCAGGGGTGTCAAACTTATTTTCACAGGGGGCCACATCAGCCTCACAGCTGCCTTCAAAGGGCCGAATGTAACTTTAGGACTGTATGGCTGTAACTACTCCTTAACTGGGGGCAAGGGCCTTGGTGCTGCTGCTGGGCAGAAACAAGGTGGTGGGGTGGATTCGGCTGAGGGGCCTTGTGCTTGCCACCTGTGTTCTAACGCATGAACTCGTGCACATTTCCATTTACTTAGGTCTTCTTTCGTTTCTTTCAGCAACGTCTTACAGTTCTCAGTTTACAAGTCTTGCACCTCTTTGGTTAGATTTATTACTAAGTATTTTGTCCTTTTTGATGCTATTATAAATGAAATTATTTTCTTAATGTCCTTTTTGGACTTTGCTCATTGCTCGTTGCTAGTGTAGAGAAATACAAGTGGGCATCCTTGTCTTGTTCCCAATTTTAGGCAGAAAAGCTTTGGTCCTTCATCACCGACTAAAATTTTAAGTGTTGGCTTTTGACAAATGTTCTTTCTCATGTTGAGGAAGTCCCCTTCTATATTCTTAGTTTTCTGAATAACTTTGAAATTAGGAATCAATTTTTATCATGAAAAGTTGTTAGATTTTATCACGTTTTTTCTTATCAGTTGAAATGATCAAGTGGTTTTGTGCCTTCATTCTACTAATGAAGTCTATTACACTGGTTGATGTTCAGATGCTGAAAACATTCTGGGGTAAATCCCACTTGTTCTTGGTTTGTGATCCTTTTACTATGCTTCTGGATTCAGGGTGCTAGAATTTTGCTGCATATATTTCATATCTATATTTATACGATATATTGGTCTGCAACTTTCTTTCTTGTGATATCTTTGGCTTTGGTAACAGAGTAACGTTGGCCTTAGAAGTGTTGCCTCTCACATTTTAAGCATTTGAGAGTAATGATGTTAATTCCTCTCTAAATGTTTTGTAGAATTCACCAGTGAAACACTCTAGTCCAGGGCTTTTCTTTGTTGGGGGGGGGGCGTTGATTACTGATTCAATCTCTTGATACAGGTCTATTCAGATTTTCTGTTTCTTCTTAAGTCAATTTTGGTAATTCATGTATTTCTCCATTTTATCTAGGTTACCTAACTTGTTAGCATACAATTATTCATTGTATTGTTCCATAATCATTTTTATTCCTGTAGGGTCAGAAGTAATATTACCAATTTCATATCTGATTTTCATAATCTATGTCTTCTTTCTTTTTTCTTAGTCTAGATAAAGGTTTTGTCCATTTTGTTGGTGGTCTTTTCAAAAAGAACAAATGGTTGACTTTTCTCTATTCCATTAAATTCTCTATTGTTTTTCTATTCTTTATTTCATTTATCTCTAATCATTATTATTTCCTTCCTTCTGCTAGCTTTGGGTTTTCTTTGCTCTTCTTTTTTCAGTTCCTGATGGTGTTAAGTTAGATTGTAGATTTGATATCTTTCTTTTTAAATATAGGTCATCACAGCTATAAACTCCTCTATCAGCACTGCTCTCACTATAAAATCCTTTAAGTTTTTGTATGTTGTATTTTCATTTTCGTTTACCTCAAAGTATTTTCTAATCTCTTTTGTGACATCTCATTTGACCATTGGTTATTTAAGAGTATTCTGCTTAATTTCCATATATTTGTGAATTTTCTACTTTTCTTTTTGTTATTGACTACTAGCATTATTCCATCATAATTAAAGAAGAAATTTTGTATGCTTTCAATTTTTTAAAGTTTTTGAAACTTATTGTGTGATTTAACAATGTTCTATCCTACAGGATATATTATGTACACTTGAGAAAATATATATTTTGTTATTGGATGGAATATTTTATATATAATATATAGTAAATATACATTTAGATCTAGTTGGTTTGATCGGTGTTGTACAGTCTTCTATTTCCTTACTGATAGCCATCCATTTGGGGGATGATCTTCTATCCATTATTTGAAGTTAGGTATCACAGATAACAAAGGAAAGCTGAAACAAGACAAGGCTATCCACTCTTGCCACTTTTATTCAACATAGCATTAGAAGTCCTAGCCAGAGCAAGTAGACAAGAAAAATAAATAAAAGATATCCAAATAGGAAAGAAAGACATAAAGCAGTCTCTATTAGTAGATTATAAAAATCTACTAATAGAAAACCCTAAAGATGTCACAAAAAACTGTTAGAACTAATCAATGAATTCAATAAATTTGCAGGATACAAAATCAATACACAAAAACCAGTTGTTTTTGTATACACTAACAACACACTATCAGAAAAATTTAAACAACAATCCCATTTACAATCACATCAAACAGGATAAAATACCTAAGAATAAATTTAACCAAGGAGGTAAAGACCCATACACTGAAAACTATAAGATACTAATAAAAGAAATTGAAGAGAACACAAAAAAATGAAAAGATATTCCATGTTAACATTAAAATTTCCACACTATCCAAAGGAATTGACAGATCCAATGCAATGACTATCAAAGTTCCAATGGCAATTTTTTCAGAGAAACAAAACAAACAATATTAAAATTTGTTTAGAACCATAAGAGATCCCAAATAGCCAAAGCAATCTTGAGAAAGAAGAACAAATCTAGAAGCATTACACCCACTAGTTTTAAATTATGTTACAAAGCTATAGTAATCAAAATAGTATGCTATTGACATAAAAACAGACGCATAGGTCAATGGAATAAAATAGAGAGCCCAGATATAAGCCCACATGTATATGATCAATTACTTTATGACAAAGGAGCCAAGAATATATGAGGAAAAGCAATATCTTCAATAAATGAAAAACTAGATTGCCACATGCAAAAGAATAAAGCTGGACCCCTACATTATACCATAACACAAAAATAAACTCAAAATGGATTCAAAATTTAAACATAAGACCTTGAACATGAGAACATAAAACTCTAAGACTAAAACATAGGCAATAAGCTCCTTCATATTGGTCTAGGCGATGATAGTTTGGATTTGACACCAAAAGCAAAACTAAGCATGTGGAACCATATCAAACTGAAAAGCTTCCACACGGCAAATGAAATGGTGCATTTAGCTAGATATTAAATTGTTCATATTTAAATTTCATATTTCTAGATACCACAGAAGTATTCTGTGTTAGCTGAGTCTATCGTGTTTGTTTGGGGTCTTTAAGTTCCCTCCTAAATAAGATTTAGGCAAAACATTGTACATGTCTACAGATTAAATGTGCTTTATTATGGGAAATGGGTCCACAATTTACATCAAGCTCTTAAATAGGCCTATAACCCAAACAAAGGTGAAGGATAATTGCTTTTAACCTTTGATATATTGTCTAAAATTTTATCGTTAAGATGCTATATATTCTCATAAATCTGGGAATTTTGTTTTACTTACCTTCCCACGTACGTGCATGTATATATGCATGGGTATACACAATTATATATAATTATATTTTCTATATATTTCAAGCTTACAAATTCCCACTTGTCTTTCATGTCCTTTCTATATGTATAATTTCAGCAGACTTTTAAACACCTTTACTTACTTGTTGGCCAACAGAATAAAGATCCTAGATATCTCTTTGTTTGTAGAAGTATAAATACTGCAAGGAGGAGAAAGAAGAGGCAAAAGAGCGGGGGAGAACAGAAGAACTAACCTAAGACATTAATAATACAGAAAGAGAGTGTTTCAATAAGCAGATATGAAGATGGCTAAGATTTGAAGGAAGGAAGAAGATGTTAGCTCTCAGAGCTAGGGGTCAGCACTTTTTATCTATCTTATAAAATGACTCCTTGACAAAATAGCTAATGTCCTTGATTTTTACTCTAGATAGACAGGGCAAAATGGACTGCTTGAAAAATATGCATATTTGATATACTTACAAAGTTCATATGTATATCAAACATCATTTCAATTATGGTACTAAATAATTCCACACACAAATGGATTAGATTAGGGGAGAATATTCTTTATAGAAGATTGTGTTATCAGTTGTGAGAAGAGACAATAGGAAAATTGAGAGGGAATCAATTAATTTTGTCATTTAGCTAGGCTAGATTTTACTGAAATATACTATCTAAACAAGCATAAATAAGATTACCCATTTCCTTACAGATAGAAGTTAGAAAAGCAATCGAAGAACATTATAATTCATAAGGCTGATCTCCTGTTTGGGAAAACTATATGCAGCTAATGTTTACAGCTGACATACTGCTTTTGACTTTATTAAATGGAATAACATTCAGTATTATATTACTAATTTAACTCATTTAGTTCCCCCCAATAGCATCATTATTAATTGACAATATGACATTAAAGATACAGATATAATTTCTGTCTTCTAAGGACTTTCTTTCCAGAGCTTCCTTGTAAAATGTTCTTTAAATTATCAGATAATTTGTACATTAACAGCCAACTCCTATAAGCCTTGTCATGAGTAAGAAAGATAAACTTCCTATGCTTTTATCTATTTATTACATATGGAAGTATTACCCACCCAAAAGTCCAATTGACTACATGAATTTCCATTCAAAAGTATGTATTTTTCATATGCATCTCTGCTAGCAAGTAACAGCTGCCAATCAAGAAGAGCCATTAAACTGAGAAGCCTTACTGATACAATGAAAATAACAAACATGGAATTCCAAATCAGTTAGACAAACTAAGTTTGGCTACCGGCTCTGCCATTTATCAGTTGTGTGACCTTAACGAAGAGATTTAACATCTGATGATTTATCTGAAAAACTGGGAAGTATTATACCCAAGTCACAGGATTGGTGTGAGAATTACATGTAACAACGCCTCGTTCTCAAAATGCTAAAAAGGAAAACGGAACAACAATCATTTCCCTATGATTCTAGATACTTCCCTATGATAATTAATTCCTTGGCTGGTAATTCTAGGGGAAATTCTGGGGTTAAAAAGGGCATTGAGAGGGAGTGTAACTTTGGGCAAATCATCTAACCACTCAGCCCAAGTGCCCTCCTCTATACCCTTGCTATTCAAAGTGTGGTCCATAAACCAGCAGAATTGGCATCACTTGGGAGCTTGTTAGAAATGCAGAAAATCAAGCCTACAATACCCTGGCATAGAACACTACTATACACCAGACCTACTGAGTCAGAATCTGCATTTTAAAAAGATCACATGTGATTCATACACATTTAAAAGTTTGAGAAACGCGGCTCTTATACGCTAAGGGGGATTGACTAAGGGGGAATGAGCTTAAGGTCCCTTATAACTTATTCCGCATGAAGAATGAGACCTGACAACACTGGCGCCCATTTTTCATGTAGCAACAGTGAGCTGGAACTGAATAGCAGTTGCCCTGTTAGATGGGGCATGTACTCTCTTTGCCTCCCCCAGTCCTCATCTAGCCCCTTTCACGTGTCTATGCTAACTGCTTGGCCCCTATTCAGCCTGTAACCTAAATTAGATGCCACACAGAATTGAAGAAATCTCCTTTTCAGTAAAAAAGAGATGCCTTCAGAGGTAAAAATTCATTAGATGTATGTATTTTTAGGTGAAAGGAAATAAAAGATCATTTACCTTGATGGGAAGTAGTGAGGTCCAGGTAGGAAGTAAGGATGATGAAAAGAAAATCGTGGTGGTGTCCCAAACAGTGTGGCTGGATGGCCGAGGGGAGGGGGCTGGTAGACGTGTGAGTGTGGAAGAGGAGGAGCCTGGGGGATGGCTGCACTTCTGGGACAAGTGGAAACGCTGGGGTACTCCTTAGGAGGCTGGATGGTGGAGGCTGCAAATCTGGCATGGGCGGTGCTTGCACTACTCGAAAGTCTGTTGGTGCTCTCGGGAGACACAGGTGTGGGTCTCTTTACAGAGTGATTGGCTTCAGGCTGCAGCTGATGAGCGTCCGTTTGGGAGGGCCCAGCAAAGCACTGGGGTGGGAGTGCTGGGCGGAGGGGCAGACTTGGAGCCTGGACGGCCACCTGAGCGGTACTGGAAACGGTGGGCTGAAAAAGCGTGATGGGGCTTAGGCGCTGGACTGCAGGTGTGGGCAGCTGGATGGCAGGCGGGGCTTCGCCTTCAAAAATAAAAATAGCAGAGGTCAGGCATTAATCAAGCCACTCCATGGTTTGTTTGTTTTTTTTCAGTTAAATTGAACAAACCATACAACTAGGAGCCGTCAGTAACTACCTTAACCTAACAGCATCACCCTATCAATCCGCTCTATTTATTTCCTTACAGCATTTTGAACAAACTCAAGTCATCTGTTTACCTGTATTTTTTTGGTTTCTCTTTCTCGCCTAGAATCTTAGTGCCATGAGAGGAGAGACCTTTTTCGTTCTGGGCACTGCTGTTATCTCCAGGGCTCTAAATTCTGCTCGAGACTGATAGGCATGCAACAGTTTTTTAAATAAATGAATAACATTATTGAATGATGGAATATAAGACGAATATACACAATGCTGGTATGTGTGTACAAATGTTTCTAAAAGTGGTGATCTGAAACTCCTGACAGTGGTTACTTTTAAGGAGTGGTCATCTGGGAGAGGGGGCAGGGCAGGGGAGCAGCAGGGAGAGCTGGACTTGCATTTTATACCTATAAGTACTGTTTGAATTTTTTATTATCTAAACGTATTAACTTTATTTTTAATTTTAATAGAGGTTTTAGTGCAGTGGCATGGGTCATTTTTCTTTTGTTTTTGTTCTCTCTGTATAGTAAACTAAATTACGAATGACATTTAATTTTTTAATTGAAAAAACTAAAGAAACAATTAGTAAAAGTATTTCACTTCATTGCATTCAAGGTGAATACAGAAGGAAATTCCCAGTTGAGAACAAGACTGGCCACAGGTCAGTTTGTGACAGCTGTAAGGAATACTATTTCGGCAGGGCAGGGCAGATGTGGCCAGATTTGTGAAGACAGGTAAGACAGCCCTGATTTGATCTTTCTGTTCCTGAGGAAGTGAGGACTGCTGACTGAGTTACTAAATTACCCAAATGACGCACTTGACCTAAATTCAGCTATCTTTTCCGAAGAAGTGGAGAAAGAAGCCACAGCAGGAGAGTCATCATCTAGGTTATTCTGGTGCAATTAGGTCTCTGTTAACATAAAAGATGCTGTCCAAGAACGGACTCAATCGTTAGAAATGCCTGTGCTAGAGGCTCCAAGGAATTCGGATCTCCTCTCAACCCTGTCCAGATAACAACTTTCCATCCTTCCTTCTCTCCAGATAAGGCAGATAGTACCCATCTTGAGCACGGAGGTAGGGAGTTAAGGGTACATCCGTTTGTTTTACCAGGTCAGATAGCCTCTGACCCAGTGAAGTAGAGGCCACACAAGACCAGGGTGTGAATGAAGCTGTCCTGATTCTCAGTTGCCGGGGTTACATGGGCACGAGCCTCAGTGAGGCCCTTCCTGAATAATCAGGAATAAAGTAATTTCCCTCCTCCTTGTTCCCCCAGAACCTGTAAATCTATCCCTTTTTAGGAAATGTTATAAATCTTTATTATTATTTACACATCTCCCACCCCAACCATAATCATGAAACTGGGAGCCTGAGAGCAGAAACTGTTTTATTCATGTTTATGTCCCCACTGTATGGCACAGAACCTGGTTCATGATGTTGAGGCCAACAGAAAGAATGTTAGGAAGAAGTGAAAGATGTTTATTGAGCTCAAAGATATGCTCGCGTAGGCAAGCAGATGTTGCAAGCGGATAGCCATCTGACTGTTACTAAGGAAGAAAATTTTTTGCCCCTGAGTTCATTCCGAACCCACCAATGATTTGCCTCGTTTGTTTGCCCGCGCGATTCCGAAGCCACCAATGATGGGTGACCCCTTTGTATTGCTGAGCCAATCGCTAACCGCCACATTCGCTTCTGTGCCCGGCTTGCTTGCTGGTGTCCATAAAAACCCTTAGTTGTGAGCGTTAGGCGCGACTCTCATTTGCAGCTCCAAGGAGCACTGTGTCTCCGGACACGTTTGGAGAGTTCGCCCCTGCGCAGGTAAAACTTTGGCCAATAAAGTAACATCTTTGAAACCCTGAAAGTCTCCGACATTTGTTCTCGTGGTTGGTGGATGCAACACATGACAGCTAAGAAAGGGGATGACTTGATGGAAGAAAGACCAAACAGGCAAGCCTATCACTAACAGCATTTCCACCATTGACCTGGTGTAAGGAGATCTAAACCTCCTCTAAACGGCTACGAAACCACAAAACCTCTCAGAGTTGTATTAACTGAATTGTCACTGCACTCGAGTCATCAGCTCCTGAAAGCTCCCTTTGATTCAGATCTCTTTTCCCCACGCCCATTACGAGAAGCGCTTGGTCCTCAGAACAGAGAACGGCACTTCGAAGCGAAGGAAGCAGAAATGATGGGAGCTGCAGACCGTTCCTTGAATCTCAGTTCCTGAAGGAGGGTCTCATCTTTTAGCTGGTAACAAATGTTCTTTTCCACCAGAGACATTTCCGTAACAGAAGGGCTACCAATGGGACATCGGGGTGTTCAGTCATACGCATATTTGCTACTCTGGCAAACCTAGTTCTTTGACATCGCCTGAACATTTTCCTTCTCCAATTTAAGGTTCCCACTTTCTCCATTTTCACCTAATATTGTTGTTCTAAATTCTTAACCTAACAGAAATAAAATTTCAACTTGAGGTAAAATTTTCACCGCGCTATTTAAAAATTCATAATCTGGAAATGTAGAAGCTAAAGAACTTATGACACATGGACATGAACTAAAGAGGGGGAGTGTGGGTGGGAGGGGGTGTGCAGGGTGGAGGGGAGTGAAGGGGGGAAATGGGAGAACTGTAATGGCATAATCAATAAAATATATATATTAAAAATAAATAAATAAATAAATAAATAAAATTCATAATCTGCAGTAAAACCAACTCACCCACGGGATGAATGATGGTGTTCTGTAGGCTTGGAATTACCACCGAGTAGGTAGGCGAGCGATAAGGATAGATGGTTGCCGGGTTTGTGGGGACGAGATTCTGTGCGGCGCCAGGAAACACATTGGAAACACTCAGGGGGAAGCGTTTTCGCTTCCCTGGCCGAGGCTGATAAACCCAACCTATAGAAGACGATAAACTAGTTTTAATTTGAATGTATAGACCGCCTTTAGCCTTTAGACAGTTCTTTACATACAGGGTGAAGCAAAATTAGGTTTACAGTTGTTGGTATGAAAAATAATGCAATAATTAATGAATAATGCAAGAATAAACTCTGTTCCACGTACAACTGTGAAACTACTTTTGCCCCACCCTGTATTAAAAGTCGATAACAGCTCTGGCTGGTGTAGCTCAGTGAATTGAGCGCGGGCTGTGAACCAAAGGGTCGCGGTTCGATTCCCAGTCAGGGCACATGCCTGGGTTGTGGGCCAGGACCCCAGTGGGGGCCATGTGAGAAGCAGCCACACATTGATGTTGCTCTCCCTCTCTTTCTCCTTCCTTTCCCCTCTCTCTAAAAATAAAGAAATAAAATATTTAAAAAAAAGTCGATAACATTTCTGTTTTTTAAAAAACAAGCTATTGTCTAAATTATCTTTCCAGCTCTGTAATACTACCTCTGTGTATTTTAGCATATATATCCATATTCTTCTAACCGTGGCCAACATTGTAACCCATAAGTCCAAGAAAGACAAAGTCAAATGTCTTATACCCAAAGACACATAAAATCTGTAGTAAACCAGCATTAAAGGCATCGAGTGTGAATCCAAAAGCTTTTCCTCTACCTATAAAACAAGGCTCCAGTACAATAGAATTCATGTCCCCCAGTTTTCTTCCTTTCTATGAGATGCAAGTGTCTCTATCTTCCACTGAAACAGTCACTAATGAGCAATCACTATTTGCATGCCTGACTTAGGAAGAGTTAACTCACCTAGACTTGCAGTCTTCAAATCCATCAGCTACCTGATTTCCTTCCAAAGCCAGAGGAGTGGAGCTTTAGCAGTAATAGTCCCAGTATAACCAGAAGGGTAGCTGGTTCCCTACAATTGCTGCCTCTGCCCCCTCTCCGCACCCCTTCCCGCATCTCTTTGCTCATGCTTTAGAAAAAAATAATTGTTTTTCTACCATGCACAGTCATGTTGGCTGCTGTCCACTATGCAATCACCCAGGCTTAATCATAATGTCCTTGCTGCTGGGGAGGAAATCAGAATTCATTTCAAACTACATCATAGTGAAGATAAATCTATTAACCAGAATGCAGGACTATGTTCTGATAACTATATAACATTAAAATAGAGCATGGCCTTATGTTAATACCTGCATTCTCATTGTGTTTAAGTATACCCTGCATTTTTTCTATTGCTATAATTTTAAAACTTCTAGTATGGGGAGAACCCCCCAAAATGGTATTTATAAAAAAGTGTGTATTTATTCTTACATGTTTACACTTCAGTCTCTTCAATATACTCTCCATTTGATGCAATATACCGAGTTGTTTTTTCCACTGCTCTAAACAGTTTTTGAACTTCTTGATTTTGACGCATTTTAGTGCTTCTGCCATTTTTTGTTTCACCTCTTCCACATCAGCAAAACATTTCCCTTTGAGGACTTTTTTCATCCAGGGAAGCAAAAAAAAGTTGCTTGAGGGTGAGATCACATGAATGGAAAGGGTGGGGCATGAGGGGGTCATGCCATTTCTGGTCAAAGACTGCTAAACACTCAGTGCAGAGTGGGCAGGTGCATTGGTAAAACGCCCATCATGGCATAGTCAAACATGTTGAGTCTTCAAAAAAAAAATTCACTGAAGCTATACACAGCCTCTCACAACAATGCCAGCTGGCACACTGCAACAGATGGGTTCCTAGAACAGTCACCTCGTTGGGGAAGCCTCTACCACAAGGGGTCCCCCCTCATATTATAGCCTAGAACTTTGGAGCTTTCACCTTCATAATTTTATACCTGTATATTGCATCAAAACCATAGGAAAACTGTATGTCACCTGGTTCACATTGGTTAGCAAATAAGAGACCAGATATCCCTCTACTTGGTTCTGTTTAAGGAAACTGATGCCCAGTAACAAATCCATCATTAGTATATTATTAGCAGTTGTTTTTTATTGTACATATCAGACTAGAAAAAAACATTATACATTGTTTCTTTCAATCTTAGCCCAACCTAATGTCTACCTAAATAAGTTAATTTAAAAGAAATTAGTTTTGTTGGCTTCATTTAATTACCAGGAAATTCCTCTCTGTGCTTTTCTTTAATCTTTTGTGCTTCATCGTAATAAGGTTTCTTTTGTTCTTCACTGAGTTTGTTCCACTCCAACCCGAGCTGGACACTGATTTCTGCATTGTTGGCTGCTGGGTTAGCTTTGGCTAGTGCTGGCCGGTGGATCCTTGCCCAAACCATAAATGCATTCATGGGTCGCTTCACATGACCATTTCTATCCTTACTGAAGGGAGTATCTGGTATTCCTACGTGACAAAAATTAAGACACTAAATTAACATATCACAGACATATGCACAATTTCAATGTGAAAAGCACCATTTACATTGATTTTTTTTCAGTAGCTGGAGAAAATATACACTTAAATAGCCAAAGAACTGCCAGTGTTCCAGAACTTCTCATCACCCCTAAACTCAGCATTCTAAACTGTAGCTAGGACGGCTCTGCACCTCAGCATAATGTGTTGTTGAAGAAATTGTGGGATAGTGTTGAAGACAGTAAATTGCTGACTTATTACTTCTTTGAACTTTATCAATACCTCTAAAAGTCATTAACATTTACTTTATTTCCCACTAAAAATATTCTATTAATGGGGGACAAGAACTATGATTTATTGATGACTATAACCCTAGCACTGGGTAGGTGTTTTCAAAATGTTGAAAGAACTCATTTACATGCTGCTGTAGTGCCCATTCAAGCAAAAATATTTATACTATTATAATACTATATTAGTTTTATTTAATCATGAAGGTGAAGCTCCTGTCACAATGGGTCATCAACACTATTCCCATGTCCTTTTCAAGAGTCACGGATCCAGTTGAAATCAAAATAAAGAAAGTTAATGAAATTCACATCTCTTATATAATTTATCAAAAACAATTGTCTATAAACTTCTTATATTGTTTCTTTTTTAGGCTTACTTAATATATAAATTTTTTAAGGAGCACAAAGAATGAAATAAGTATTGTGAAGAAAGTTCCCTTTCTTTCCTTTAGAAAATAAAAACATTTAAAAACTACTGAAGATAAAAGCAAGAAGATGGGATAAGAAGAATCAGTAAAGAAAATAACAAAAACAATGAATATAAGAGTTCATGAAAATTTGAAGATTAACATGACTTCTCATGACATTCGTTGGCATAGGGTTTTGTCTGAATTAAAGCTTAAAATAAGAATTTCCAGCCCTGGCTGGTGTAGCTCAGTGGATTGAGTGCAGGCCTGCGAAGCAAAGGATCACGGTTCGATTCCCAGTCAGGTCACATGCCTGGGTTGCGGGCCAGTTCCCAGCAGGGGACACATGAGAGGCAACCATACATTGATATTTCTCTCCCTTTCTCCTTCCCTTCCCCCTCTAAAGATAAGTAAATAAAATCTTAGAAAAAAAAAAGAATGCTTTTCTATTAAAAAAAAGAATTTTCTAACTCTATGTTTGGAAATAATGGATAGAAATAAAATATTTACTTATATTGTTACCACAGTTCACTATAGTCATTTCTTTGAAAACAATTTTTCTAACTTATTCTATTGTACTTTCATTTTCCAAATTTCTCTAAGTCCTTAGCTTTTATAAAACTAAAATGTTACTGTCTTCTTCTAAAAGAATGTTTACTATACATTTTTAGAGAAGAAAAATCAACTCTAAATTCAGTAAAACTTTCCTGTTTAATAATAACCATTTTTTTCATTAAGCACCATTTTTTCTTCTGCTTCTCGTTACACATAAAAATATTGAGCAACTATAATACAATATTTTAATTTTGTTTTCTGCAGCATATAAACCGAGGGCTTTGTATGATCCAGCAAAAAAAATTTCTATTTTTGTGTGTAAACTTTAGTCACATCTAAATCTCAGCTACACTGGGTCTTAAAACAGATTTTAAAAAAATGTTTGGGAATCTTGAACGTGTTAGTGTGTTTTACTGGAATATGTACAAGTCAATCAGAAGTGATACCTGTGCAGGCTTTGCCCTGAAAAGAATCGGTTCCACGATTTTATTTTTCTAGTTTAGGCTTCTGAATTGCTGACATGTCAGCTATGGGGCAACATAGACGAAATCTGAAAACCAGATTCCCCTGGCGTCTAATACCTGCATCTGAGGGAAGCACGGTGAGCGGGACATCTTTGGTTTCAATTTTTACAGAAGGCTCCAGTAAGGATTGCATTTTAAGAGGCACTGGTGTCAAGGGGACCTTGGTCAATCGTATCAGCTCTGAAGGTGGAGGTCCCTGGAATTGGATCTGGGCCCCAGGGGAGACGGTGTGGACAGTCAAAGGGATCCTAAGATCTTGCTGGTGCGGCCCAAAGGCGCTGGACGGTTGGGCCAGGAAGACCTCCTTGCTGCCATGGAGCAGCCCATTAGACGCGGGATCCCTGTCAAGCCTGCAGTCCTCGCGGAGTTTCTCAGGCTCCTCGGTTTTGATGATTCCTTCTCTGATGACCGTCATACTTTTGCCTTCCCAGCCTTTCTCCGCGTCCTTCATTACCTCCTCCGCCTCCAACTTGCCCTTCTTCCGGTCCCCTCGGCGACTCTCCAGGGCCGACCCAGGACCTTCCGCCTTGGCCGTCCTGGAGGTCCTCGGGCCCACCTCGACTGCCCTCCGAGGCCCCACCGAGGGATCCAAGTCCGGCCCGAGCTCCTGCTTCTCCACCTTGACCTGCAGCGCCCTGGGCTGCAACGTGTGCAACTCGGGCCTGCAGGGGGCGCCCTCGGATGCGGGCGGTGGCGGCGGTAGCAGCAGCAGTTCGGGCCTGAGCTGCAGCAGCCGCGCCTGCGCGGGCGGTGCGGTGGCGTCTTCGTCCTGGGCCTGAGGCAGTGGTGGCCCTGGTGGCAGCAGCAACACCTGCTCCGATTTCACCTTTAACAGCCGTCTTGCCGAGGGCTGTACGCCCGACGCCGGTGCCTCCCCGCACGGAGAGGCCACGGTCGCAATGGCGGCCGCGCACGGGGCTGGAGGCGACAAAGGGGGCTCCGCGGCCGCTGCCCGAAAGGCGCTGCCCTCGACCAGCGGCTGGGGCGGAGCGGGGCGCAGTGGACGCTGTGGGGTGGCCCGCGGCAGTTGGCGTGGCTGAGGTGCTGGCTCCCGCCTGGCTCTCTCCATAGGGGCAGAGGGTCGCCCTGGCCTAGTCCAGGACTGGATTGTGAGCTCAGCCGTTTGTTGGCGACCTCCCCCCTCCCTCCCTCTTTCGGTTAAGACCCTTCCAAGGCCTTTGCTACCCAGAACCCTATGCGGTTCAAAAAGAAGCCCTCTGTCGTGGCCTCGCCCAATCACCAGCGTCCCAGTACCCCTGTACCGCCAATTACAGGCGCGTTCTCCGGATCCTCCCGCCCTCCACTCTCGCCTTGTGCGGAGCTTCGAATCACCCGCAATGGCCCGGGCCGCGGCCGGGGCACGTGCCGCCCATTTTTCCCATTTTTCTGTGACTCTCCCTCTCTTCCGGAGTTCTCTTAGGGCAGGCCGTTGTCCTTAGTTACCCCTCCCCCGCCCAGAGTGCCAGACAATGGTGTTGCCCAGGAAACTGTGGTTCTGCGTCGCTGACCTTCAGGTGATAAAGTCGCGTGAGTCCCTTACACTGGGGTTTGTTTGCGCTGGAAGGGTACACAATGGACCCTGACCATCACAGGGGCCTTTGGGTCTCTGCCAAAAGGAAAAGGAGAAAATTTTGCAACTTCTCAATAACCCCATTAGTTAATTCCCTTGCTGGGAAGGGTGTTTTTTTGTGTGATTGTGCTAGTTAAACTTTAATCAGCAGTCCTGTGGACCCTACTTGCATATTACATCTCAAATTCATCCACTTCTTTGCGTTTTCTCACCATTGCTCTGTTCCAAGCGTCCATCATCTTTCACCTGGATACTTCTTTAGCCCTGTAAATAGTATCCCTGCTTTTTACTTTTGTCCCTTGTATTCCACCTGCCAGGGATCTTACAAAAATACAAATGTTCTGTCCCACTCCACTCTCCTAAATCTTTCCATTGCTCCTCATTGGCCACCTGATAAAGGTCTAATGTACTTGACAAAGCCTATAAAGCCCCAAATAGTTGGGCTCTAGTAGTACTTCTAGTCACCATTCTAGTCCTGGCACTGTGGGGTCCAGCCACCCTGGCTTCTCGTCCTGCTCTCTCCTACTTCAAGGTCTTTGGATGTGCCCCCAATGCTAGTCCTCCCCTAACTCCTTCAGCTCATCTTTCAAATTGAGCTCTATTGGCACTTATTCAGAGACGTATTCTGTGACTCTGAAAATCAGGTCAAATCTCCTTTACGTAGCTGTACCTGTATCACTTCTTTTAAAGCTCTTACCACAGTGTATAATTATTTTATTATTATTATTATTATTATTATTATTATTATTAAATATCACCACAATAGTATATATTATTAAATATCACCAAGGGAAACAAAAAATCTTGTATTTTTTAACATTTGCTATATTCTAAATGATGTACTAACTAAAAGCTATAAATTTACCTTGAAACAGATATTTTTAACCAAGACAAGTTTTCTCTGAAAGAAGACCTGCCCCAATTCTCTTATTTATTTATTTTGAAGAAGTTTTTGAAAAAGCTTTACTGAGATACCATTAATATACCATAAAGTTCATCCACTTAAAGTGTGTGATTCAGTGGCTTTTATATGACTGAGTTTTGCATGCATCACCATAATCAATTTTAGAACATTTCCATTACCCCCCCCCAATAAATCCTGCACTTCTTAGCCTCACCTGCTAATCCTTCATTCCCCCTAGCCACAGACAACCACTTTCTGCTTGATGGATTTGTCTACTCTGGACATTTCATGTAAGTGCAATTATACGTTGTTATGTGGTCCTTTGTGACTGACTTCTGTCACCATAATGTCCTCAAGGCTCGTCTATGTTGTGACATATGTCAGAACTTCCTTTCTCTTTATCGCTGAATAATATTCTATTGTATAAAGATACCACATTTTAATTATGTATTCATCAGTTGATGGATATTTGGGTTTTATCTCCTTTTGGCTATTATGAACAATGCAGCTACAACTGTTTGTGTACAACTTAGTGTATGACATATGTTTTTATCATATTTTTATTACCTTTTATCTCCCTTATACACTCTTCTACCTGCACCCTGCCCTCCCCCTGCTTCCCCTGCACTTACCACACTGTTGTCTGCATCCATGAGTCCTTTTTCTCTTTTGGCTCAATCCCCTCAAACTGCCCCCCAGAACTGTAACCTGCTTTCCATTTATGAGTCTGTCTCTGTTTCTCTTGTTAATTCAGTTAGTTCAACAATCTTGAGAAAGAAGGACAAAGTTGGAGGACTCCTGATACCTAATATCAAACTCTTTTATAAGGCCATAATAATGAAAACAGCATGGTACTGGCATAAAAACAGACACATAGATCAATGGAACAGAACAGAGAGCCCAGAAGTAAACCCAAACTTGATAGTCAATTAATATTTGACCGAAGATGAAAGCAAATACAAGGGGCTAAAGAGTGTTTATTCAATAAATGCTGTTGGGAAAATTGGACAGATAGACACAGAAAAATGAAACTAGTCCACCTTCTTACATGACATACAAGAATACATTCAACAGGGATTAAAGACTTAAATGTCAGGCCCAAAGCCATAAAATTCATAGAATATAACATAGGCAACTAAATCTCAGACATTGCTGACAGCAATATTTTATCTGATATATCACTCAGGCGAGAGAAACAAAATAAAAAAAAATAAACGAATGGGACTACATCAAACTAAAATGTTTTTGTACAGAAAGGAAATCATCAACAAAATAAAAAGACAATCTACAGAATGGGAGAACATATTCACTGATACATCTGATAAGGGCTTAATATTCAAGACTTATAAAGAACTTATAAAACTCGACACCAAAATAAAACAACCCAATTAAAAAATGGGCAAAGGACCTGAATAGACGCTTCTCCAAAGAGAACATACAGATGGCCAATAGACATATGAAAAGATGCTCAACATCACTAATCATCAGAGAATTGCAAATTAAAACCACAATGAGCTATCATCTCACACCTGTCAGAATGGCTAGCATCATTAAATCAATAAACAGCAAGTACCAGCAAGGATGTAGAGAATGGGGAATCCTTTTGCACTGTTTGGTGGGAGCACAGCTTGGTTCAGCCACTGTGGAAAGCAATATAGAGTTACTTCAAAAAATTAAATGAAGCTGCCTTATGATCCAGTGATTCCGCTTCTGGTAAATTATCCAAAGAAACCTAAAACACTAATTTGAAAGAATATAAGCACCCTATATTCATTGCAGCATTATTTACTAGAGCCCAGATTTGGAGGTAGCCCAAGTGTCCATTGGTAGAAGAGTGGATAAGACAACTGTGGTACATTTACACCATGGAATACTACTTGGATGTAAAAAATAAGAAAATTTTACCTTTTGCAACAGCATGGATGGACCTGGAGAATATTATGCTAAGTGAAATAAGCCAGTCAGAGAAAGGCAATTACCATACGATTTCACTCGCATGTTGACTCTAATGAACAAGCTGAACTAACAAGCAAAATAAAGACAGACTATCTTTTAGGGAGGGAGCGAGGGAGAGAGACACATCAATCATTTGCCCCTCATAACATGCCATCCCCCCAACTGGGAATCAGACGCACAACCTGGGCATGTTCCCTACCGGGATTTGAACCAGCAACCTTTCACTTTGTGGAATAATGCTCAACCAACTGAGCCACACTGGGCAAGGCTGCCCCAATTCTCTTTCTTTCTTTCTTTTTGATTTATTTTTTAAAGATTTTATTTATTTTTAGAGAGAGAGCAAGGGAGGGAGAAAGAGAGGGTTTCTAATCTCTGTTGTCAAATGTAGCAAACAGGAAGTATATGTGGCAGGTCCACAGGGTAGTGGTTCTCAGACTTTCTCAGTGGAACTGGAGAAGCTGCTGTTGTGCTCTCTGTCACTACCAGAACCAATAAGCAGACAGGGTTTGAGTCTTAATGGGTGCTTTTTTCAGACGCTGGCGACCTGAGAATATGACAGGTTATGCACCCTAAAATTGATCTTGACATCTCACCTCAAGCTGAACTTTTGAGAAGAAGAAAAAAAGAGTAAGTAAGGGATTTGGAAAAAAGGTTAATCAGGTAAGAGGTACAGTCTCCAGGCAATTGTACTCGTATTTATCTGATGATCAGCAATTCATCTGCCACTGTTTCCTCCCAGGAACGGCTCAGACCCTGTTGTTTGCAGACCCCCGGGGCACAAAGGTTGAATGGCTTGTCTACCACCTTGAGTCACAAAGGTCACCTCATATTCCAGTTCCTGGAATAACAGCTTTCCACAAGCATTAGTCACTTAAGCCTGTCAAAATACTGCAACTAAAATCTTTAACTGTTTATGTGGTGAATCGCATGTATTGATTTTTGAATGTTGTACCAACTTTGCATTCCTGGAATAAATCCCACTTGACCATGGTGTATGATCTTTTTGTATTGCTATATAAAATCTTTAGCTCTTGAGTTCCCCTATCATCTGGAAACTTTTACATGCAAATGACCGAAGGGTACAAAGAGCTTTTATTTATGTGGTTTTATCTATCAGTATTTGCTGTATTACAAATAAAAACCGAAGACTTTAAAAGTATTTAATTATCAATTAATTAAGATAGCAATACTAAACCATTACATATTAAGATATTTTCATGATAAAACTGTTTTCCAAACAATTAGGAGAGTGGCATTGTGAACCTAATGTCTGGCTTAATTAAAAAAATACAGTTGCATTCTCATGTCTGCTTCTGTTTTCAATCTGTTGTGATTCACATGTCATGTAGGCTCTAGAAACCTTCTTTGTACATTCATGAGCGATTATAGTGAAAAGGCAAATATTATTTTAGAATTATTATGAAAATCATATTAACCTAGTGAACTAGGGTTTAACTGAAAAAGCCAAGTATGGGCATAAACAGAAGCTGATAAAAGAGGCAGAGAAATAAATTAAGTTAGTGTCGATTTCGGGCAAGGCCAGTTAATTCAATTTGAGTTAGTAATTCAAAAAAAGTGATATGACAATCCTCTGTGACAGCAAAGCAAACCATATATGAGAAGTGTGTTTTCGGCAGAAAGCAATTTTTAAAATCAAAAACAGCTTTATGGAAGTTTGATTTATACAATTAAATGTAAAATTCAGTGAGTTTTAATAAACTTATAAAGTTCCGTAACAGTCATTACAGTCCAATTACAGAGCATTGTCTTTTTCTTGACAGTGTTTTGTAGTTCCCAGTGAGCACTTCTTTTGTTAAATTTATTCCTGAGTATTTTTTGATGCTGTTCTGAATGTAATTGTTTTCTTTCTTTTTTTATATTTATTTATTTATTTTTAGACAGAGGGGAAGGGAAGGAGAAAGAGAGGGAGAGAAACATCAGTGTGTGGTTGCCTCTCACACGCCCCCTACTGGAGACCCGGCCCGCAACCCAGGCCTGTGCCCTGACTGGGAATGGAACTGGCGACCCTTTGGTTCTCAAGCTGGCACTCCGTGCACTCAGCCACACCTTCATTTCCTGTTGGTTGCACATTTTCATTGCCTTATTGCACTAGATAAAAGCTCCAGTTCAATGTTGAAGTGATGAGAGTGGACATTCTTGTTTTGGATGCAATGTTAGGGGGAAAGCATTATCTTTGATTTTTAAGTTTGATGATAGTTGTAGGTTTTATGTAGAAGTTTCCTTCTATTCCCAGTTTGTGGAGAACTCAATCATGTATGTTTGTTGGATTTTATCGAATGCTTTTCCTACATCTATTGAGATGATTATATGGCTTTCTACATTATTGCAGGGGTCAGCAACATTTTCCAGAAAGGGTCATACAATAAAAAGTGTTTTGGTTTTGTGAGCTCTATGATCTCTGTTGCAACCAATCAACTCTGTTGTAGCATGAAAGCAATTATAGACAACATGTCAATGAATGGGTGTGATTGTGTTTCAATAAACCTTTGTCTACAAAAACAAAAGCATGCCAGATTTGGCCAATGGTCTGTAGTTTGCTGATCCCTGCTTTCCTATTTATGTGTGCATTATATTAATTGATATTCAGATATTATGCTAACTTGCATTCCTGGATAAACTCCACTTTATCATGATGTATAATCCTGTCTATACATGACTGGATCCAATTGCCATTCCTTTAAGAATTTTCGCGTTTATGTTCATGAAGTGCCACGTCCTCACCAAGCCAGATCGTCTGACCAGAGTCCAGAGGTGGTGGAGGGATGGGCTCAAGAGAGACCATCCCTCGAGGAAAGGACGTGGCATAAATCACAAGGAGAAATTAAGATATATTATATTAGTAATTATAACTGCTATTTTAATTAGTGGCTCATTGCTTTGCTTGCTGATCCACTTGGTTCTAAGGGAAGGACCGGAGGCTAACTCTCCCAAGGACATAA
>PVKM010022771.1:0-21600 GCA_004027735.1 Carollia perspicillata
ACCAGTTCTGATTTGGGATAACTTAGCCAACTTCCCCACCAACCAATGGGCTGCAATCACACAGTCTCCCATCAATCTGAATCCTAAACCTGGAGAAGATTCACTTTCTTGAAAGTCTGTTGCTTGACTGCTTTCCCTCAGCCCTAGGATTTTCTTTAGTGTGCTCTTTTATCTTCCCTTAGTTACTTCCCTGTAAACCATGAATAATTTTATCTTAAACCCACCCTGGTCAAAATTTTAAGAAATCTAGACCATTTATCAACAGCTGAAAAAACGGAAGCAGGACCTTATTCATTTACTACATAATTCATTCACTCACTCAACAAATATTCCATGGCCAGTTCTCCTGCACCAGGCTCTGTTCTAGAAGTCTGAGAACAAGCGGTGAACAAGATAAAAACAAGATTCTGTGATTTCGCATCTTGTCTCGGAGAAGATACAAGATAAGAAAGACTATCACCAAAAGGAAATATCAGAACTTTGGTATCGTGTTAATTGGATTAGCATATATGAGAAGAAATGCACTTCGAATAAATTATTAATATGACAGGTACATTCTAAGAGGACATTTTTTGCTCTTAGGTGGCTAAAAGTTATGCATGCAACATTCTAAAACAACTTAACTGAAATCAAACACATCTCAACTATTATCACCAGGACATACAGCTTCATGTTTTTTGAAATGTCTTTTTATTTATTTATTTATTAATTAAAATATTTTATTTATTCATTTTTAGAGAGGGGATGGGAAGGAGAAAGAGTGGGAGAGAAATATCAATGTGTGGTTGCCTCTCATGTGTCCCCTACTAGGGACCTGGCCCGCAACCCAGGCATGTCCCCTGACTGGGAATCGAACCGACAACCCTTTGCTTCACAGGCCTGTGCTCAATCCACTGAGCTACACCAGCCAGGGCAGAAATCTCTTTTTAAATAAAAATTATTTACAGTATTTTTGTCCTAATTCAATTTTACCACTGTTCATTATTTATTTTCCAATTACAGTCTATATTGAGTATTATTTTGTATTAGTTTCAGGTATACAGCACAGTCACTAGACAATCATATATTTTAGAGAGTGCTCCCCCCACATTTCCATTACCCACCTGGCCCCATACACAGTTATTACAGTATTATTGACTATGTAACCTATGGTGTAATTTACATCCCCATGATTATTTTGTCACCACCAATCTGTACTTCTCAATCCCTTCACCCTTTTCTACCCAGCCCCACAACTCTCTAGCTCAATTTAAAATACTTGTTAATACTAGTTTAGTTATTCAATTAATTATCTGTATGTCTTTGAGAAATAATGATTTTGCCAGATATAAAACTCAATTAGTGATTGTATCTTCATAAAACTTTTCAACTTCACTACACATATCTGAAAAACAAAAACAAACACAAAACACAAAAACGAAGTAGCAAAACGTCACTATACATCCCATATTTGGCCTAATCCACATGAAACAAGAGAACACAATATCCTCGAGGTAATATATTGGTCTTGGTAAGAGTCAGCCTCTTCTTAGCCCTCCGGGTTCTCGTATAATGCAATGGGAATTCACAGGTCAAATCTAGTTAGTTACCCTTATCGCTTCACTCTGTTAACTAATTCACTGCCATTTACATTGAACTTCGCTGGGTGCTTTCCCCGCACGTGCATGACTTGACATTCACACTCATTAAATTTCAAATTCCACCCCTGAACCCTCCAGAAAAGGACTTTCTGCAAAACAACTAGATTTTTTGTTGTTGTTGTAGTCACTCCATTAATTTTATTTCCTGTAAATAAAACTGTAAACTTGAGATCTATTTAAACAATACAGTAATACTAGTTGTGATCAATATTAATCATCCTAACCTCGGAGTTAAGGAGACTACATTTTTTTGTACTCAGAGAAAAAGTTCATAAGAATCCTAAAACTGCAACAAAGCGTTCCTATTTTAGAAGTTTATAATATTGTATAGAATTCAAATTTATGAACAGGGAGGTAAAAATGAGAAAGTGCTATCTAACTTCGGTTAATTTTCATAATTACTAATGTGATTCATCTTCTATGAGTCTGTGATGTGCTCTAGCTAATGAACTATACTGTACAAGGATCTTGAAATGTATCATTGAGGCTTCTATGTGCTGTTCAGTGACTGCTGTGGTTACAATACATTTTTCTTTGTGTGACATTTAGCAATGTTTAATTTTCAAATTTTAATAAAAAAATCATTGAAATGTGGTTTGTATTTTCTCTTTTTGGAGCAGCCGCTGGGCTGCAACAACACTCATGATCCAAGAAAATATAAGTTCATCTGTTTTGGTAATTTATGAGATGGGAGATTATCTGGTTACTTTAAAACTCTTTTCCTAATAAATTTAAAATTAATCTTGATCCTGTTCAAGCAATTGATATCTTGTCCCCATTATTCTTAACATAAGCAAACACACATTTGATTGACTGGCAAGATGAAGAAATGTTTCATTTTTCCCTCTAGTGAAAATGGCCATTCTACAACTGTTATTTTTGGTTGAACATATATTTTTGTTCCAAGCTTTTGGTCCTATAACACACATTTAAAATATTTTCATGCCAGAGTAGGTTTTGCTGCTATTGATACTGTGCTTCCCATCAGTTCCCTTTGAATACACTATATACACCAGCCGAGTTTTATTTTACAGTGTTCTTAATACTGGAGCAGTTGATTGCCCCTTAGAGGTCTTTTGTGGAGCCATGGTTTACTAATAATTAGCTTTAAAAATCTGCCACACATAAAAATATTAATGCTTCATTTATATACACTCCCCTGGAGAAAGAGAGGTAAAATTAAATGTTCTCCCCCTGAGACAACTTTGCCCATCGTCACCTGTTCACCGTCTGAACGTCGGAAGCCTTGTTCTCTGGCCTGCCTGGCAGAAAAAAACAATGTGTCCTTTTATTAAGACCGTTTTGCACACGCCGATTTTCCTAAAGCTTTGCTTCTATCCGTTCACAGGCACACACACACTCACACCTACGTACTCCTGAAGGCTGTCAAAGGGCAGTATTTGCAGCAGGAAGGGACAGCACAGGTCCTTTGACAATTTGTCTCTAGTTCTCTTTGGAAAGGTCGCCATATTTTGGCCCAAGAAAATAGGATTCCTTCCCAACCGTACTGCCTGAAAATACTAAGAATAGAAACAGGGACACGCTCAAAAAGTAGACAAACTTCAAGCCCACCCTCAGCCATTAAAAACACTTGGATGCTTACAAGAGAAAAACTACTTTAAGTGGATTATTTGCTGCAGCTTTTCAAATTTACCATGTAAATGTAATCACTGTTCAACCTGCTTTTCTTTTCCAAGTAGGAACATGAGCAAGATTTTGCGTCTTTAAAAAGTTTAGTAAAACACTGGAGGGGATGAGTAGGGTGGGGGAGGGTAATGCTGGGAAAATGGGGACAACTGTAATTGAACAACAATAAAAAAAATAAAAATATGCCGAATGAATAGTTAAATTCAGTACGTTACATGTTAAATTGCTAACTAAGTTTAGAGCCTTTATACTGTCAAACGTCACTGCTTATTTTATTAATATTTCAAAACTGGGCATCCGATGTTCTTTATAGGAACAAATGGAATGCTTACTTTTCTTTTTTGGGTACCTTGACTGATTTCCAAAAAACTACTGGTGGAAAAACAGAACATCTATCCAAATCCTAGCATGTGTTTTATAAGATACAGATTGTAACAACATAAGAGAAACAGTGCTATATGGCGGAGAGAATGTGAGACATGAAAAAATTATTTGCTTTGTGTTTCTGGTCCTTTCACTCACTGGCTGTGTGATGTGAGGCCAGTCTATGGCGTTTCTTTTTAAAATTAGTCAAAAGCAGTGATGCCAGGGAATACACTATGCTAAATGCTCAACTGTTCTGTTACAGAAAAATACTTTCTACGAGAAAAGCCATGAGGAAATTTGGGAAAATACCAAGGACGTTTCTAAAGCAGAGTGCTTTGTTGTGAAGATTTGCCTTGGGCTTTGTGAAGAAGCAGTAGTCGTGTCCAGGGAAGTGACTCCTACATGTTTGAAGTTGATTCGCTTGCCAAGGTTTGAGAAATTATTGGGTAAAATTTCATCCGAAACATGTCAGAATTTTTATACCTATACATTTCCAACAGCCTGATTTGAACAAGAATATATAAGGCACTGTTATGAGCCAGCATCAATTCCTGAGCTCATTCTTTCTCCCGGGGACCATCTGAGACAGAGAGAGAGATGCCCACGGTGACACGAAGCTAGGAAGGAAGGCCAGGAAAGGATTTTCACACATCTTCAATACGGTGCTAGGACTTTAAAATTAATACAATTCCCAAGATAATGGAAACCACTTCCTTCCTAACAGACTCAATCAAACTAGACAAGAAAAATGCAAATATTGTACCCGTGAAGAGGGCGGCTCAAAGAGGGGTAAGAGTACACTCTGAAGGGGCGGTGAGTTTTCAGGGACACTGAGAGCCGGCATTAAGGCCGGCTGCAAGCAAGCGCCAAGATGACAGTTTAGGGAAGAGGCGGCATCTAGATGGCTCCCGATGACCACTGCCTTTTGATACGACTGCTCTTGTGTGATCTTGTCCCCACATGTACAGGCTAAACTGATGGACTCCCTCCTGCAAAGGTCTCATGGTCCATGTGACTGGATGCTACTTCCAAGTTTAGATTATGAGAAGGGTTTGAATCCTGTCTTGGGTGCCCTCTCCTGCTCTCTCTCTTGGACTTGTGCCCTGAGGAAAAGGAATTACCCTTCTGTGAGGAGGCCCCCTGGAGAAGCCTGGAGGAAAGACAGGAGTTCCTCCAACAATTGCGTAGGAGAGCCTGGAAGCAGATTCTTTCACCCCCAGCTGAACCTTCAGATGAGACCGCCATCCCGGCTGACATGACACATTAATTGCAATCTTGTAAAAGACCCTAAGCCAACAGCGTCAAGCTGTGACCTGCCAGGATTCTTTGCCCACAGAAACTGCGAGATAATACGTAGTTGTTGTTTTAAGCCACTGAGTTTGGGCATGATTTGTTATGCAGCCATAGGTAACAAATACAGAGAGAGATTTAAGAATAAAAACATGAAGATGACAGAAGCTACTATTTCTTAATTTCTACTCTGTTAAATTCACCATACTAAAGGAAAGAGGAAGAAGAGATAAAAATTCTTGGCATTATATGAATGCAATTACTGTGAATAATGTATAAACCAATGATGAAAGAAGAATCAGGGGAAGAGAAGATCTGATTTTTGACAGCAGTTCCTGTGTGTGTGTGTGTGTGTGTGTGTGTGTGTGTGTGTGTGTGTGTGTGTGTGTTTCCACACCAAAAAAAAATCTGTGACACTAGCTGGGTGTCCTACAATTTGACACAATGCTGACACATTTGCATGGAGATAGCATCCGATTCCAAAGCTTACGGGCACATTCCTGCAAGGTCCCTTTTGCCTCCACCTCAGATGCCAGTCACAAGCCCAGCTCGTCACCTGTGGTTCTGACCCATCAGCTACAGATCAGAGGTTCCAATGAACCCTTCCTGGGTTCGATTAACCTGCTAGAAGAGATCACAGAACTCAGAGAAATATTTTACTTATAAAATTACTGATTTATTATAAAAGGAGTTAACTCCAGAAATTCAGAGGGTAAGGAATGGTGAAGGGTGTAATGATCCCATGCTCTCTGAACATGCCACTCTTTCTGATTCTCCACCAACCGAGAAGCTCTCCAAACCCCACCCCATTGGGGTTTTGTGGTGGCTTCATTACACAGGTGTGATTGTTTCAATCACCGACCATTGACAACTGATTCAACCTCCTGTCCATCTGCCATCCCTGGAGATCAGGAATGTGACTCTAAAAGTTCCAGCCTTCCAGCCACTTATTTGGTTCCCCTGGCCATGAGCATCTATCTTTGGTGCTTTCTAAAAGTGTCATCATTAACAGAAACTCAGGTTTGGCTGGAAGAGATTCATTATGACTATTAAGACACAAGATGACTCTTACCACTTTGGACATTCCAAGGATTTTAAGAGCTCTGTGCCAGAAATGTAGACAAAGACCAAATATATATTTTCTTTATAAATAAACTGTCTCATAAGGATTGAACATATTATTTAAAAAGAAGCAAACAGAGTAAGGAAAAACAAAAGGTAAAAAAAATAATTTGAGCGTGATGGGGTTATAAAAATTAATTTAAATGCTAATTGAAGCAATGTGACTTTATTTTATTAATGGAAAAGATTTAGAAGTATGTAATATGTAAGATATGTAATTATAGAATACTTTTATAATTAAAAACAGAAAATCGAATGGGAGTTATTTGAAGGCATTTAAAAATTAATGTTCTATAATAAATAGGCAGAATGTTATAAACTATTTGTTTTGTCTTTACAACATTACTCTGTCTCTTCTAGCTTGAACTTTATTACCTTGAATTGAAAAAATAGATCTGTTAGCAGCAGACATTTTATCATGTTATGAGCCAAGAGAGCAAAGAAGAGACAGCCAACATTTACTGATGGCTTAGTACATACCAAGCACAGCCTTAGCTGGTGTAAATATCGACTCATTTATTTGTCACTTCAAGGAGCCATGAATTTGGTATATTATCCCCACTGTAAAGATTAGAAAACCAAAAATCACAGATTTTAAAGACTAGGCCTGAAGTGTTATAATTACTAAGTTTTTACCTAGTGAAAATCTTCGCCTGTGGTTTCAAGTGCTCCTTCGACTCCACCATGTAGTCTTGTTCATTCCCTGAGATAGTTTAAGTTCTGTTTAAGCATCCAAGAGGTATAAAAAGTGAGGTATGACTGGTGTCACCAGTCTGGTAACCCATATCTTCCCTGGTAGTTTCAACCATTTTGAAGGAAACATTCATCCTATGAGTCAATTTCTCACCCAGGTAATGTCCCCATGCCCTGGACTCGCTTCCTGAGTTATTTTGCTTTATATGGAGCAATCATATTCCTCTAAAGCTGTTCTATATGTTTTCCTAAGAGGTCAGGAAATAATCTCCCAAGTGACGGCCTGTTTCTTCGTCACATGTCACTTGACCCACTGACTCGTACGTGGCATACCGCCCAGGCTGCGAGAGTCCCCAATATTGAAACTGGTCTCATTCAACTGCACGACAAGATCTAAAAGCGATCACTTAGTAGGTGGGGCTCACTAACATTTTCTACTTCCCACGTTGTACAGTTTGTAATCTGAACTCCCAGTGTGCTGCACAACCCGCAAGTGACCTTCACCTTTCTACCTTCATCAAACTCAGGCACATTCGGGGCCGTTTCTGCCTAATTGCGCTTTCCTGCCCAGTGACTGTCAACTGGCAATGCTCCTTCTCTGAAGTGCAGCATCGACCAGCACAATACACCTTATTGTCTTACATAATCACTCTCCGCCCACCAGCGTCAGGAACATAACATGCTAAATTACTATGATTGTTGGAATACCATTTGGGAAAGATAGGCTCAATAATGCTAAGTTTGGAGGACTTCTACTGCCCAAATTGCACTTCTTGCTTTTCCTCTTTTTGTTTTAGTACATCACTATGCAAGTGAGTGGAAGGACCGGCAATTCTAGTGCATTGCTAGTTGTAGAAAATCATGTGAATGCCAAGAATCTGGGACAGATGACAACCTATGATTTGCTTTCTTCCACTAAAATATGTTAGGTACAGAGGAAGACTTTTTTTCTATAAAGCGGTCTAGCATTCCATGGGGTTAGCTGAGAAGAGGTGCTCTAGCCGACGAGAAATGTGTTCGATTTCTAGAAAAGTCTTCCCCTTTTTTCTATTATTTGTTGCTTTGTCCCTTTGTTCCAACTTAGGTGCTGCGATTTTTGACTTGTGGTAAACTACTGAATGCTTTCTGATTCAGCCCTCCTGCTCAAGTAGGCCCTTGACCCTTTGGCTATGACGGGAATTTCTAGTCCAAATCAGTACCATTCAGGGGCTCCTCCACAGAGTTCAGGCACATAACCATCTGTTACTGCGTCACTGGGGGAAGGTAGGCATCAATGACTGGGGAGCGCAGCAAGAGTGTAGGAAAAGATGAAATGAGATACATGTGCCTGGGTCTGTAAGAGATAATGACAGGAATACCTATCTTACAATAACACACAAGTATGGGATAGTGGTTAAATAATTTGATCCAAAAAACTGAGTTCACGTGGTGGATCTGGCAGCGACTTCTTTAAACCTAGTTTCCCCATATGAAATGTAGGCATACAAATATGTTGTGCATTATGGGGCTATTATACAAATTCAATGAGATCAAGTGTTGTAATATTTATGACATAATAAACATAGTGCCTGATGCCTGATGCCTAGCGTATGCTGAAAAAATGTTAGCTTCTGTTATTTTATTAGTTTTGTTAGTGACAAGTAATACTTGCATCATCATTTGTTCTTTTATATCTGCACACTAAGCCACAGGGGTATTTATATATGCATTTTGACAGACTGGAAAATTTAGGCTTACAGAGGATGTTTACACTCATACTGTTGTTTGTGATAAATACAGGACCGGCCAAAACCGGGTTTACAGTTGTGAGTACACAGAAGACAGAGTTTATTCTTGTATTCTGGTTTATTCATTATTGTATTATTTTCCACATGAGCAACCATAAACCTACGTTTACCCCACCCCCAACACTGATCTTCCCAAACAAAACTCACCTCTGAATGTAACTGAGAGCTCCTGTGAATAAACTGTAAGGAAGGGTTGAGATTCTTGCACTTTTATCATCAATTGCTCATTCGCTTACTTATCAGGTATAAGGCATCCATTTATTTATTCATCCAACTAATATCTAGGCACTAGTCTAGGTACTGGAGAAAGATCAATGAGAAAAAAAAAAGACACCAATTGTTGCCTTCACAGAGCATAGAGTGTAGAAAGAGAGACAATACACACCAAACAGCGTATATCTACAAAGTGTGTAATTTGAAAGTAATGAGTGCTATCACAACGACCACAAAAAGAATCGCATGGTGGATCAGAATAAGGGGACCGGTAAGTGCCAAGGGACAGCAGGACAAGTTGTTCTATTTAATAGGTTAGTCGTGGTTGGCCTTTGAGGATGTCAGATGTGAACAAAGCAAGAAGGGGCTGACATTTTTCTGGGGGAAGAATGTCCCAGGTGGAGAAAAGGCTCTGAGCTGGCATCGTGTCTGGCAGGTTTGAGGAGCAGTGAGAGTGTGAGCTGGAGCAGAGTGAGAGGGTGTAGTGGGCGATGGGCCCAGGAATGTCTCCATGGATCCTTGTGGGTAAATGGTGGGATCTGTCCTTCACTCTGAGTGAAGCGGGCAGTTCTGGGAAATCTTTCAGTAGAGGAGTGAATTATTTGACATTCTGCAACTGGCGACACAGACCCATTCTACAAACAGATATTCTACAAACACAACAGAACCTGTCCACTCGGGCAATACATGAAAAGAAAGGACTTATTGATTCAAACCCCAAAAGAGTTGTAGAAACATAGCCAAAAGGAACGTGTGGCTCCAACCAGAGCAAAAGAAGATACCAAGCCAGCAACCCAGAAGACAAGGTAAGACCTAAAGCAAGTCAATAAGGTTAACAGGTACTAACGTTACACTCTGGGTCAAACTCTCAAAAGATCCACAGTGGTTGAGTGTATGTTTGTCTACCTACAGAAGCTTCCCCTTTTCTGTACCAGACAGTTTCTTGCAACAATAAATGTAAAGCCAGTGCTGGCCGAGCTTCAGATGTCTTACCAAAAAATCCTGGGCATCTGGATTTTTTAGTGACAACTTCAAAGCTGGTAAATCAAAACCCATCTCTCTGTAGCCTATGACCTAGGAGTTCTTCGTGGTTGCGAAGTGTGTAACTCTTGTTGTAAAAACCAGTGTACAGAGGCAGGTGTGGGGAGGGTGAGAGGCCGCCCCTCTGGAGATGGAGGCCTTACTCCATGCTGTTCAGTAAAGAGCTCTTCCTTTTCAGCGGATGCGCCCAGAAGGCAACACTGTCTGCCTTTGTTACACTGTCCCTCCACTGTTCCTACAGTTTTCTTCTAAGAATAGACTACCTGTCTCAAGAAAAAAAAAATCACAGGACGATGAGTTGTTTTCTGTGAGCACACATTTCAGATAGGCTGTCAACCATTCAAAATGCTCTTGTCTTGGTGGATGGATAAACAGAGTTGTGTGTGTGCACACGTGTGTGTGTGTTACTTAGGACATGATTCCTGCTTTTCTCTTTCACCCTCATTTCTTTGTACATTTCTGCTCAGGCTCCACCGTAGCCACAGACAGTGACTCTCATCCCCTCCCTCACACGACTGCTCTCTTGTCCTCTTTCCCTCCCTCTCTTTTTGTTTCTCTGGCTTTAGGCACTTGCTGTATGCTGTTTTCTCTAGCCAAGAATTTCTAGCCACCCTTCTTTATTTGGTAAATTTCTGTTCTAAAAAGCTGGAGTTGCCGCTCACTTTACAGCATTCTGTGGCTAGTGAGTTACGCCTTCGTATTATTTATCACCTTACATTGTAATTACCTGTTTTCTTGTATCTCCCTCACCACTGTATAAGCTCTGAAAGAGCTAAAACAATGCCTGTTTTTCTTATTTGTTCAATATTATAACCTGATCTCATAACATAATCTTTGGACATAGTATTCTCAATAAATATTTGTTTACTTATTAAATATGGCTAGAAGACACTAACTATAATTTGATATTACTACTTGAAATTTACTAGTACAGTATACTCAATTAAAGATAGTATGTTAATTTGGAGCTAAATAACCACCAAATTGATCAATTTATCTATTGCATTCTTTTTTTCATAACTAATTCTATCCCACCTCATCTTATTATTTCAGTGTCTTTTGTGTGGAGAATTCATGCTTACTATATCATTACAAATCCCTTAAGTATAAAATGTACCCCCCCACTCAGTGCAAAAGATGGAAGGGTCTTAGGAAGCAATTCAAAATTAATACAATTATTTGGTGTATAACATTGACATTTTTAAAAATTGAGATTGAATTTGTTGTTCATAACTGTGTACTTTTAATTCCAGAGTGGGCTTTCTTCATGGTATCTCCTTAGCTTGGGCAATCCTAGTTATCAAATTATAAAGAAAACTGAGCGGTCACAGATTGGGTGGATATTTACACTTGGGTCATAACACATGCAGCAGAAGAAAGATTGAGTAGCTAATGGGAAGGCCAACAGGAATATAAGCAATGGGTTTGAGGTTTCAGGTTGCATTTTTATTACCATCGTTTTTTTAAAGGATAGAAGACATACTTTCAAAAATTATTCATTCTACCGGTAGGATTTCATTCAGTACTGAATATTACGATGCACTGTATGTGAGCTATATAAGCACTAAAAGCAAAAGAATGGCTACTTTACTCCTCCAGATTCAACATTTGCTTACAGGAATTACATCAACAATTCTTCTAGAAGCAAAATTTCCCCCTTAATTAAGTCCCTGTTCTTTCAGTTAGTGCTGTGAAACAACTTGGTTCTATTTTACTACAGCAGCAAAAGGAATAAACTGAGACCCGGAAATCTATCTAGGCTCAAGCTGAGGTTGACACCTTCAAAATCATTAAAGGAACTATAATAAATTGCATCCTTTGAAATGGAAATTACATGACTTCCCAATTCACTTTTCGGGAACTTCCATCTATTTTTTTTCTTACACAGGATATATTTTTAACATGGTTTCTTCCGGACCACACTTTTCCTTTTCTTTTACCTCCAGGTTTAATCCCAATCAAAGCCGTGAGTTCCATCCCTGTAGGGCACTAAAGAGAATTGTTTCACATTGTTACTGGGAGGATTTGTGACTTTAATTAGTTTTGCAATTATTTGCTACAATTCAACTGTGATTTTATTCTATAATCACAGTTTTACTTCCTGATCAATTATTTGATGCTTCTTCAAAAACAGTTCAGCTAATCTAACTTTGGGCTTTAGACATGATGTTTTTTCATAAGTGCTCATAGATTGGTTTCTTGTTAGAATATTTCAGAAAAGCAATAAACCTGCTTCCCATGGGGCATACATAGCTTTGCAACTTTTCTGTAACAATTAGCAAAATTATCAAAAAAGATACTTTCTATCATTGTCAGGTTTCAGATCATTTTACCTTTCCCACAAATAACTCCCTCCCCCCCCCGCCACTTCCTTACTCAACTATGAAAGTCTAGAGTATAATTAAGCTACCGAGTAAAATGGTTTACCTTTTTAGAGTGATACCTAAAAGTCACAGTAATTTTTATGTACATCTGCTACAGAAGATAACTTTATTCTGAGTTCTTTCTTTCCGCATGTTTGCTGAAAATAGGTACAAGTATGCATTTCCCTACCTACTTTTTGGTTTTTTAACTAGCCAAGATTATTTGTATTTCCTTTCTTTAAAAAAGTATAATGTATATTTTCAGGGAGGGGAAAGAGTTTAAAAAATTTTTTAGGTTAAAGCAAATAAACTAACATACGTAAATTGGGATTTTACACAAATGTTCATTTACATTTAAAACACAGGATTTAAAATGAAGCACAAAACATAATTTTTTTCACTTCATTTATGTGATAATTCACATTTTCTATTAACCAAGATCTACCTCGATATCTCACATGACCTGTTTTTTCAAAGGGTTCCATCAAATAAATACCTGTTGCTAGTTTGGGCATAAATGTAATATATTTTGGCCAGAACCAATAAGGAAAATTGAAACAACAAATCTGATCAGACAACTCAGCGATATTCTTTTAGACTTCCAAACTACCAGTTTCATTTAACTATATTGTTTAAGCATGAATTACGGGGAAATGCGGACTTTATAGCCTAGAAACATGCTGGGTTTCTGAGTGTCTCAGTTTCCCACTGCTGCTGTAACACATTACTACCAGCTTCATAGCTTAAAACAATGAATATATTTTCCCACAGTTATGGAGGTCAGAGGGCCAAAATGGGCCTAAATGATTGTTTGAATGGTTGCATTCGTTTCTGGAGATTCTAAGGGAGAAGGAATTTTCCCGACTTTTTCACCCAGAGGTTATCCATTTCCTTGGTTCCTAACTCCTTTCCTCTGTCTTCAAACTAGTCGAGTCTTTCTCCTGTCATATGAGTCTTGACACAGGCATTTCTACCTCATAGTCACATTTAATGGCCCTTTGATTGCATTAGGTCCACCTGAATAATCCAGGACAATCTTTCTTTTTTAAGGTCAGCTGATTAGCAACCTAATTTAATCTGCAGCCTCAAATCTCCTTTGCCATGTAATGAACTTATTTACAGGTTCTGGGGGTCAGAGCATGAATGCCTTTGGGAGGCCATTTTTCTCCCTACCACATTGAGGAATATTCAAAAGGCATTTTAAAAAGCTGCATAAACTTTGAAGCCTATCTCTCTGAAATCTAGATGCATGCTTAAAATTGGAGCATTTTAGGGGCCTGCTCCAAGTGTCTTCTGGTTCACATTGCTGTTCATTTCCTTACTACAAACAAAATAAAAGCAGAAAAGGTACTCTGAAGTTTTTATAAACCTTTATAATTTCATCACCAATTTTCTGCACAATGTTGTTCATATTTTGAAAAATGCCTCACCTAAGTTCAACCAAATATTGCATTCGGAAGCTGTTCCCTATTAATTGTATCCTACTGAATGAGGAAAATGTCTCAATTGGATTTAAAGATGAAAGTAAATATAATAGAAAAAATCAGAGTATCAGAGCAATGGTAACATTCAAGTTGGAATAGCATCCACAGGGTTTAACTTTACTCCTTGTATTTCTCTACACCTGAAATCTTTAGCACGAGACAACAGTAAGGAAGAAAGACAACCATGTGCCACAGTACAAAATGGATAGTGGTGACAATTTGCCTGCATTCTGTACCTGTCATTTCCGATTCATTTCCCAGCCTTTTCATCCATTCCTCCCTCAATAAGAGAAGCAGCCATCTGTCTAATCATTCATCTACTCACCCATTCATCAAACGTTTGCTAAATGCCTACCATTTCTGAGACTCAATATTGGAGTAATGAAGTTAGGAAGAGCATTAGAAACAATTTTTCATATGTCCAGGGCAGTATGAAAAACCAAGTGACTTCTCCCCGGGTATCCTACTTGGGTAGAGATGGGTATTTGATCCTGAAACTCATGTTGCTGGTTTACTGAGCACAGAGTGAAACTAGGTGTAAGTCTCCTTTGCATGAGCTGTAAGTCTTTATAACCCTTCCAGTAAGTGAAATGTTGTAAGAATGGTACACAACCTTCCCATGCCTTGACTTCCAACACTTTACCTTTTCCCTTTTCACCTGTCTGCCATGGAGACTTACCCACAAAGTAACAGTGGGAGTCCCATTAAAATAGTAGAGCAATAATACGGAAAAAAAACTGTGTTCCTGTGTCACTGACTGGAGGAGAGTGGCCCAGGCGGGCCTCCCAAACAATAAACTTGTCCCGAATTAAGCCATGGGAATCTTGACATTTATAGTGAGTCATATAACTCAACAGATATAAAGCCAAAATGGGAATTGAAGAAATAAACACAAGTACTACAAAATCAGTTCAAATCTGCATAGACATCGGTGAGGATGAAATGCAGCAGCAGCCATAGAGAGGGAAGTGAAAATGAGGTGCTCGGTATCAGTATATTTCCCAAAACCCAAGACCCAAAGCACACTCTGGATGTAATGGGCTCCTCCCGAAATTCTACCATCTCATAGCTCTTGCATTAAAGAAAAGCCGTGAGATTTGGAATGACTGATACAGTAATTCATGGAATCAGAGCCATATGGGCAACTAACAAAAAGATGCTTGGAGAATGAATCTTAAAAAAAAGAACCAGGAGTGGAGGGACTCTGTAAAAAAGCTGGACAAGGGAAATTCTAGTAAGTCCATGAAGCATACAAGGAAGCTAGCACAGCTTAAGTACAAAGGTAAATATAAAATGAAAAGGTATAAATTAGGAAAACTTGCTAAAGATTTAGTAGGAAAAATGATAGCACAGAATAGATGAAAATTCTGATCAATGTTTCTGAGAATTAGAAGAATAGTGAGGCAATTGTCTTCATCAAGGAAAACCACACAACAGATACACAGGGGAAACAATAAAATACAGGAAAATAAAAAGGTTGAACTGGCAGAACCTATTGAATAAGTGAGGAAAGAAAAGAAAAGAAGACTGCGGTCTTTATCGACAAAGAAAAAAATAGAAGTGTATCAAAGTGCAGAGACTGTGGAATATGCAATAAAAAATGTAAACTGTTAGCAAAAAAATTTTAACAACTAAAATATAAACTATCTCATCATAAAAATGTAGTAGGTGGAAAATACAAAGGTATTATTTTTATATTTTCCTTTTTATCAGTTCATTTTAATCCTAAATGAATGGATTAAAAGAAAGTTATAAGGTCAAAACATTTAGAGAGCTGTTGATAGAAGGCAAAACTAATACACATTATTTTTAATTGGCTCTCCCAAAGAAGTACACGAAATATTTGAATAGAAAAAAATACATGAAGACATCATTCAAAGACATATTCCTGGAAGAACTGAATCTATAGATTCAATGTATATGAATCCATAGAGTTAAAAGGAATGCTGTTCGCCAGGAAAAGCAGACCCAAGGTGGTCGACATGGGGTATACTCTATTAAAGTACAGGACCTTAGTGATACAGAACAAATCCTTAGAGCAGGGCCAAAAATGAGCACAGCTTTTACTAACTATTCAGATGGACATCAGATTATGTACAGCAGCATTCAAACACTGAGGACCACAGAGGCAATTAAATAAAATGAAAGGCAATGGACTAAAACCTATCAGAACTTAAAGAAAAAGAAATGTAATCAAAGGAATTATTTGTTCCACCATGCTGCCCCTATATAAACAACCCACAAACAAATATTTTTGAATATGGAAGAGCTCAAAGGATATGTTTCCTTTGAGCCCTCATTTAGAAAAACAAAAAACAAACAAACAAAAAACTACTATGTGTACTTTAGAAAAAAACAGACTTTTTTTTAGGGGGGGATCAAGCAAAAAAAGAAAAAGAATTAGAGGGAAGGACTGAATATTTTTACTTGCAGAATTACAAATGAAATAGATAAATGAATTGTAGTGACGGATCAGAATTCACATTACGTGCCCCAACAAGGGAGAAATTATATGACTAACAAAAGTCGAGAATAAATAAGGGAAAGAAAATGGAGTGAAGTGAAAGATTAGGGCAAGGGGAGCTGGTGTTTTTATTGCAGTAACCAAAACCAGTCCATCTTGACTCATAAGTCTTGTCTGTAATTTCAGGAGAACATAAATAAATATTGATATACAAACCCTCAGAGTCAGAATTTCCAATTGTAAGAAAACAAAAGGATTTTCATATTAGATCACAAAGCAAAACACAACTGTATACTGTGTGCAATGGCACACCTGAAAAAAGTTCTTCGGGGAATTTGAAAATAAATGGGTGTGCGAAATTATATGGGGAAAAGGAAACGAGAAAACATGGACCAACCACGGTTTAAATATCAGCACAACGTATACAAGTAAATGGAATGGGATGTAAAACAAAGAAGTGTGCTCTATAGTGCAAAACTAAGTGACTCGGGCCACCCTACCGTTCACAGATTACAAATCCAGAAAAATACAGAGAGAAATACGTGTCTAGTGGGGCAAAAATAATGATAACACAGAGCCTGCATTAGTGCTGTCAGAATGTTCAGGAAAATGGCTCTATATACATTACACAAGAAAACTGCAGTTAGTGCTGAAACATAGAAAAAGTGTTGAATAATGTGTCATATCTCAATGTAATAATTTGGAATTAAAAAACAGACACAAAAAATCATTCTCCTCGTAAATAAAAATGACTCTTTTAAAACACTTGTATTAAATAAGACGAATAGCCATATTTCAGTATTTCCAGAAAACAATGATAAAGTAAATGCTATTTAAAGGAGTGTAGTTATGTGAGTATAGAAATTTTAGAAGAAATTACAGAAACTTAAAATTGAATTCTAATCAGATTCAAACTTTAAAATAGAATAGAAATAAAAACCAAAGAAAGAAAGTTGAAAACAAGAGAAAAATACAAATAACTTGAAAAGCTTGTTTAATAGAAGATCATATAAAATAGCTAAGTTTATATTATAAGGAATAATAAAGTGATATTACTAATATATTAAAAAGAATAAAACAATCTCTGTACCATAAAAGGACAAAAAATTGAAATCTCAGTCCGATTTTTTAAAAGTTGTATTTATTAGTTTGCTCAGCTTGACAATAAAGAGAACTATTTTTTTCATTGTCATCATCAATCTTGTGTGTGATACATTGTATTTTAAGAACATGGCCCTGGCTGGTGTAGCTCAGTGGATTGAGCACAGGCCAGCAAACCAAAGGGTTGCTGGTTCGATTCCCAGTCAGGGCACATGCCTGGGTTGTAGGCCAGGTCCCAGCAGGGGACGCATGAGAGGCAACCACACATTGATGTTTCTTTCCCTCTCTTTCTCCCTCCCTTCCCTTCTCTCTAAAAATAAATAAATAAAACCTTAAAAAAGAAAAAAAGAACATGAAGTCAAGCTATGCTGGAACAGAACTAGAATGTAAGTTAACCTGCCATTCAATGCACTAATCCTCTCAGCATCTCACAGATACCTAAGGGCGTGTGGGTAGCAGATAAAGTCACTGGACAGCAACTGAAAATGTTCAAAGGAAAACTAGATGCACAGTCTTGATACAATTGTCCATCCCAAATGTGGAAATTAATGACACCGTGGTATTCTGACCTTATGCAGTGCACGCACATAATACAAATATTACATCCCAGTTAGTCTACCAAGTACTTCACATTTAAACTTCACCATAACTGTGTGAGTGGGTGTACTATAATCTCCATTTTGCAATTGAGAAAACAGAGGCTCAAGATGAAACAAAACATAACCAAGGTCAAAGGGATTGGGACTGAGATTGAAATTCAGGCTGTTCGATTTCCAAATAGTATTATTTTTACTAAATTACTAGTTTATATGGATCTACACCTGGGAGAACCAGATCTGATTTGGCTTTAAATTACCGTCTAGTTCTATGTTTACCATTGTCTTCCCTTCACTCAAAGTGTTAAAAGCACTCGTAATTATAATACTTTGCTCTCCTACGCATGACATCACATAAACATTGCTTTTACACTTATCCTCTAGCTCACAATCAACTATCTTAGGCAGTGAAGCAGACTGATGAATTGGAAGGGGTCCAATGGAAATAACAACGCTTTATAAATGCAACATAAAAATTCAATTAAAGTCAGTTAAGTGTCATATGTTACACTCACAGGTTATCTGAATTAATTTAAAAGTTGGAAAGACAGAATGTAAAATAGCACTACATTATTGCTGCTCATCTTTTAAACGAAATTATTTAAAAGAACTTAGGTAAAAAAAATAAGCCAAATCGCTCCATGGGAAATTCTATGCTTGGTGACAATATAATACAGATCATCATGTTGGATAGTCATTCCTTCTAATTATCTGTTTTAGAAGTTTGTATTTTCCAAAGATAACCTTTCTCTACATGAAAATGATATATCTTTTGAAAGTTAAAATTATTACAAAAGAAGTCAAATGGACAACTCATAATCTGTAGTTTGTGAGAATGCACAAAGATGTTTTTTCTGTGCCTTACTTTCAATACTATTTAAAAATTTTAATTTCAAAGGAAGCACATATAGCTAATTGGGCCTTTGACATGGATGGCTACTGAGTAGTAAGTATTCTTCTAGTATTTTCTTTTTAGAGCAAAAAAAAGTCTCCACATCTTTTCCCCCTACAACAAATGATCTCTTCCTTCTGGATGACACTGCCCTAAAGTGTGGACAATTACCTTTGAATTTAATTGTCTACGTAAACAAAAGAAATTAAGGCCAATGGCTTTTAAAATTGTCCACAAAGTCCAGACACATTTCCACGGCCTTCAGGGCCTTCCATTAGCTCAGTCCATTCTGCTCCGCTTGACCTTGGAAACCTCGTCATGTTTTCACTGTAGCTGCACTGGACCATGTGGAACCATATGGACTTCTGCATGGCAAGTTCATTCTCAGCTCACGGCCTTGGTGTGTATTTGCTACATTTCCTTCTTGAAACACCAGTCCCAAAATGCTTCCTGGGTTGGTTCTTGACCTCCTCAAGCACATAGTGTTCAGAGATACCAGCCTGATCCCCCAACCAACTTGAAGACCGCCACTCATCAACCTCGCTTCCTTCCTACGACGTCACTTCTGTTTAGTTTTAACATGACCCTCTGTGAAATTAGACTGTTTCTATACCTATTTGCTTAATAATGTAAATTTCCACTAAAAAGGTTGAAGCTTTGCTTTGTACTGCAGCCCCAGTATGTGGAATAGATATTGGTACGTTATAGATGTACGATAGGCACTGACTACATTAACATATTTTAAAAGTATGAACTACTAAAAAGAAAACTGAGGCAGAAGGGGAAAAAGGTGTTCTGATATATTACACAGACATTATAGTAATATGCATAAACATACAGAATTTAAAAAATGCTTTGAGTGTGTTCATTCCCATCTTTTATCCTCTATCCCCTTTATATCACTATCTCCCAAACCGTGCAGCAGAAGACTACGATTCTGTGCACCTTAGATGTCTCTGTTGGTTCTGTTAGCTAGCTCTGTGACAATGGCCCCTCATACCCTCATCGACCTCAGGTATTTCTTATTTATAAAGTAGCTCAAAAGTCCTCTATAACTCTAAGTGCCATTCTATAAAAAAGGGAAGATCATCTTACAGTATTTAAACCTCTTGGTGAGTACATATAATTACATGTACTTTTACAGGAGAGAAAATCAGTTGGCATAAAAAGGGAAGACTGCAGCATATATTTAAGTTGAATTTCTAGTAAAAAAAATCTTGCAAAATCAAAGCTTGCGTAGTCTGTTTTTTGCACATGCACTCGAAACCCCTACAGCAGTAGACACGTTTTTAATGACTCAAAAAGCAGAAACTGCCAATTTATTTTCCCTCAAATAATTAAATCTTTAATTAATGTCACATATAGTTAGCAACAAGCATCATCCTAGTTTTGAACTTTCGAGCATCCCTCAGTTTGCTTTTAGCACGCTTCCGAGCTTGCTGGAGCTACTTCTGTTTCATGATCGGTTTGAGAACAGCTCTCAAACTTTCACTTCTTAAAAACATAAAATACATTGCAAATGATATAGGGAACTGTTGAGTCAAGAGATACAAATTATATGAAACCATAAAGTGGCATAATTGAGCAACGCAATTTTGGCAAGAAACTGAACGGGAGGGGGGATCATGTACATGTGATTATTTCTAATTAGAAACAATGAGTAACCAAATCAAATTATACAATGAGCGTTGGATTTAGATCCCTGGAGGAAAGCAACACATGCATTTGCATTCATCCCCAGCTTTTTCTCTCCTCTATTACTTCTCAATGCTTTCTTAGACCCTTAATTGTAACTTAAATCATTCTTAGTACAGAGCTTTAGAAGAGTTTGGTTTATATAGGGTGATTTATGTTCTGTCAACACATTTGCCAAAACCTCCCTGAGTGCATGGAGAGGTGAACTATTAGGTGACGTAGGAGACAGAGAGAAGGCACCAACCCTTTCCCAATTCATCGTGCCTAGTGTTTCTACACATACCACAAAAACTGAGATTCACTATAGACGTAAGTATTGGTCCTGAGTTTGTGATAACTAGCCATGTAACCCTGAATAAATCATTGAATCCTTAATTTCCTAATGTCATTCTCTATAAAATTAAGGTAGGCATCAGGGATGGTTGTGGTGGTATAGATTAGATAAAATGCAAGCAAACTATACTGAGAAGTTAGTTACTTCTGCTAGGTGTTTGGAGGAGAATTAGATTATGCACTGAGGGTTCAGCAAAGTATGGGGAGAATAAAATAAGTCGAACAGAATAGAACAGAACAGAATAGAATAGAATAGAATAGAATAGAATAGAATAGAATAGAATAGAATAGAATAGAACAGAACAGAATAGAATAGAATAAAACAGAACAGAACAGAATAAAGAAATATAGGAATAGACCTCAGTAACCTTTTTATAGTATTTTACAATTAAAAAACACTAAGGGGGAATCCTTTCATAATGTATACATATATCAAATCATTACACTGTATACTTTAAATATCTTACAATTTCATATGTGCATTATCTCTTGTTGATATTGAAAAAAGCACATTGGTTGAGACGGAAAGCAAGCGGTGGCCTCTAGAGACTGGGGAGTCACTGGGGGTGTGGGTAGGGAGGCAGCAACTCCTTAACGACCATGGGGACTCCTTCTGGGTGATACAAATGTTCTGGAACTAGGTAGAGGTGGTGGTTGTACAACACTGGAATGCCAATGAACTGTTCGTTTATAAGGTTAACTGTATGCTATGTGGATTTTACCTCAACAAGAAAGAAAAAAATGGTTGTTTCCATTTCACCTACTTGCTAATGTCTGCTTCTGATGTTGTGTTAGAGGGAATTACGTCCAACCTACTACTTCATTGGAAGACAAGTATATAAAAATAACAAAAACAAGAGAAAAACAAACAAA
>PVKM010022772.1:0-21603 GCA_004027735.1 Carollia perspicillata
TCAGGGTCAGACTTAGGCTGCAAATCTAGGACTGCATGGTTCTGACTGCTTTTCTAACTATATTTTAAACAATCTTATTAAGTGGAATCAAACCTCAAAACCAAGGTGAAATTGAGTTGGAAACAATTTTAATCTTTTTATGACAGTGACAAAAATTAGGGACTAATAACATGAAAAGCCCCAGAATTTCTAGGTGTATACAAGATGTACATAAACTAACTATAATTTGTATGTTCTAATACATAGAATTCTTCCACAGGACAGTCTGGTGGGCTATTTAAGGGTAAGACTTTAAGTAATAGATTACCCAGGGAAAGGAACTAGGCATCATGGGAGGTTAGTAAATCATAGAAACAGTGAAGAAAATTGGGAATATTTTGGCAAAGGGAGTTAAAGAAAAATGGGAGATATGCTAGGAATCCTCAAATGTCTAAAGGACTATCATAGTCATACGAAAGTACATTTTCCCCCTGCTTGTTTAGTAGGGAAGCCTAGGAGGAAATACAAATCAGAAGATTAAGTTTTGTTCACTGCAAAGAATTTTATCTTAATTAGGACTTTCCAGTAGAAGGATCATCTTTCAGGGATGCTTTAGACAGAATCTCATTATTTGGAGAGAGGCTAGACTAGATCTCCCTTAAGATTTTTCTAACACAATCATTTAGTCACTAGTATGTAGTGTGTATATATAGTCTATAAATTTTGTTCCTTGTGGCAGAATATAAGTTTTCTGGAAAAAAGGAAGTCCATTATACTAGAAAAATAAAAGGATTTCTAGAATTTCACTAAACTAAAAAGGGTAATCTTTTTTCATCTGTACATAAGCTGAGTCACCTTCATTGTGTTGTATAATCTATTTTGCCCTAAATCTGTAGAATTACCACATCCTCTGCACACTGTGAACCAGTGTTTAGAACCTACAATTCAAACAGTAAACACACTGTAATATCACCACAAGAACTATGATCAAAGCAGGACAAAACACTCCAAAGATTAATGGAGAAACATTTTTATAGTATGTGTTTTCTACAAGATATTTGCTATAAAACATCCAAGATTCCACTGAAGGTTTGTAAAGCTCTGTGAAATAGAAATACATTGATAGCATCATCAGCCTCTTGATAAAAGGGCAGCCTAAATGTAATTATTTCAAAAGTCTCTAGGGAGCGGAGAGAAATGTCTCAAATGGCACATTATCTAAAATAAAGTCTAACATGCCTTGGGGAAAGCAATAGTGATTCCTTTTACTATTTTAATAATAATAAGTTTTTCTTGTTTTTATTGCTGTACCTGTGCCTTGATGCCTTTCCTCCTTTACCTGGGTCTTTTTAAAATAACTATAAAGCTGTAGAAATAAAGAGAGACAGGGAAAGGGGGAAGGGAAGAAGAGAGCAATCTGGAAATTAAGCAATGCTTAATCTCTCACATTTCATATTTCAATATCTGCTATGTTGGGGGAGATCCCATTTTGCTATACTGGACTCATTCATATATTAAAGAGATTATATATACACATACATAAAATGTTCATAATAATTATGTGATATATATTTCATTACCTTTATTCAATATAAATATATTCACTATGATTTGCCATATGTAGCTAAATATGGCATAAATACAGCATCATTCAAGCATGATTCAAAACCAAGTAATTTAGAAGTTCTGTGGATTAACAATTTTTTCACTTGTAAATATTTCCTATGCTAAATATACTAAATATTTACTTTGTCTTATGAAGATAATAATTATACTGATGTTTTAATAGACATTTTCATAAGGTTTTATTTTATATTCGTGCTAAAATAGTAATTTTTGAGATTGAAATATATTTCCATAGATGGACATTTTTCCTTCAAAAAAGGCATAGCCCACAAAATATTTCTGTTTATGATTAACACTTTGTCCCATGGAATACATGATTGGATAATCTGTTACCTCAACTTCTGTCTACCATATTATAGAAAATTTCTTGAGCTTTAAACATTCATAAAAGTTATTTCTCAGAACTGGGGGATGACACTATTAATCACCAGGTAAGGTTAGAATTTTTCTTGACATCTCCCTCATCCTCACATATAAAACATTTGTGATGAACAAATACTGATGCTATCTATTAAAAATGTTTAAAATCTCATTCCATCTACATAGGACTACTCAGCTCCCAACCTAAACATTTCTCACTGGGATTATAAACCTATTATTCTAACTGGTTTTCTTGCTTCCAGCTAGTTCCTGTTCTCCCGAATTCCTTACAATCCGTAGAGCTGTCAGAGTGATTCTCTTTGAAGAGAAAGTCCTTGTTTACAAATTCTCTATGGAGTTCGATAAACTTCTCTATAAACTTTAAACCTCTTAATATGGGATCAAGTGTCTTCCATAATCCAATGTGTGTACTTTTCAATCTATTATCACTCTGCCATAAGGAACTTAACTTACTCAACATACAAAACTAGCATTAGCACCTTCCCTTCTCAGCCCTCTTTGACTTGGACAATAATGGTTTGTCTTTTTGGAGTCTCATACCATTCTTTCAAACTCCCCACACCTTGAGCAAGGAGAGAGAAAGAAGATTGTAGAAAATTAGGTCTTGTTAAAAAGCTTCAGACTGAATATGAAGGACAGAATGGCAATAAGGTATGCCGGAAGAGTCACCTATACTCATCTCTGCAACCTCATCTTTTCCCACTCTCAAGCCCCTTACCTGTACACCAAGTTGTCAGTTGGGATGGTTTTGTCTCCTAGGGGAAAATGCATAGAGTCATTTTGGTTTGTCACAACTTGTGTTTGAGGGTACACAAGCATATATAGCAAATAGAGATCAGGGATGCTGCTAAACATCCTGTAATGCACAGGACCGGACAACCCTCGTGCCCTCAACAAAGATTATCCAGCCCAAACTGTTTTAGTGCCAAGTTAGAGACCCCTGCTATAAATCCTAAGCATCAAAAAGAACGATATTTTAATTCCTAGAACATGGCACACTTTCTCTTTGTTTCAGTTCTCTGCAAATACTTCCATGTGTGCCTAAAATCCCCTTCTCTTTCTCTCGTTTACTCTCTCATATCCACCCCAGAGTGGTTTGCATGGTGACATATTACATATTCTGATTATCTTGGGTTAAATATTGCTCTTCCTAGGAAGTCTGTTCTCATCCCTATCTGTACTAAGTGCTTTTAGAATGCGTACCCATAGCAATCTCTTCCTCCTATAGTTACAAATTTGTTATGAATATTCTTTTAATTGTAGATACCTGTTTAAGTGTCTGTTTTCATAGTGCAAGAGCAATCTTCCTGAGGACAGAGACCAAGTCTGTAATGTTCACTATCTCCTATGTCCAGAGCTTTGTCTCTCTCCCAGTATGAGCATGATATGCATTTGCAGCAAGGGAGGGAGGAAAAATTAGATGAAGTGCCTAATCATATTAGTTATAAATAAATTTTATTTTATTGATTATGCTATTAGAGTCATCCCATTTTTTTCTCCCCTTTATCCACCCTCCATCCTATACTCACCATCCTCTTGCATCCCCCCCTTAGTTCATGTCCATGGGTTGTATGTGTGAGTTCTTAGGCATCTCTATTTCTAATACTATTCTTTACCACCCCCCTCTTGTCTATTTTGTGCCTACCAATTATGCTTCTTATTCCCTGTACTTTTCCCCCATTCTTCCCCATCCCCTCCCCACTGATAACCCTCCATCTGAGCTCCATTTCTGTGATTCTGTTCCTGTTCTAGTTGTTTGCTTAGTTTTTGTTTATTAGGTTCCATTGTTGATAGTTGTGAGTTTGTTGTCATTTTACTGTCCATAATTTTTTATCTTCTTCCATTTAGATAAGTTCCTTTAAATTTCATATAATAAGGGCATGGTAATGATGAACTCCTTTAACTTGACCTTATCTAGGAAGCACTTTATCTGCCCTTCCATTCTAAATGATAGCTTTGCTGGGTAGAGTAACCTTGGATGTAGGTCCTTGCTTTCCATGACTTCAAATATTTCTTTCCAGCCCCTTCTTGCCTGCAAGGTTTCTTTTAAGAAATCAGCTGATAGTATTCTGGGCACTCCTTTGTCCTTTGTAGGTAACTCTCCTTTCCTCTTGCTGCTTTTAAGATTCTCTCCTTGCCTTTAATCTTGGGTAATGTAATTATGATGTGCCTTGGTGTGTTCCTCCTTGGGTCCAATTTATTTGGGACCATCTGAGGCTTTCTGGATTTCCTGGAAAAGTCTATTTCCTTCACCAGATTGGGGATGTTTTTCTTCATTATTTGTTCACATAAGTTTTCAATTCTTTGCTCTTCCTCTTCTCCTTCTGGTGCCCCTAAGATTTGGAGGTTGAGGCATTTAAAGTTGTACCAGAGCTTCCTAAGCTTCTCTTCATTTTTTTTGAATTCTTCTTTCTTCATTCTGTTCCAGTCACATGTTTACCTTTTCCTTTTGTTCTGAATCTTTGATTTGAGTCCTCTTTTCCTTCTCTTCACTGTTGATTCCCTGTATATATTTTCCTTTCTTTCACTTTTCATAGCCTTCACTTCTTCCTCTATTTTGAGACTGAGCTCAATCAATTCTGTGAGCATCCTGATTACCAGTGTTTTGAACTCTGCATCAGAGAGGTTGTCTATCTCCTCATCGCTTACCTCTTTTACTTGAGTTTTGATCTGTCCTTTCATTTGGGCCATACTTCTTTGTCTCAGTGCACCTGTTATGTTGTAAGGGGGTGGGGCCTTAGGTATTGTCCAGGGCAGGGCAACCCTCTTCCCTGTTTTCTGACACTGTCTGTAGGGGAGTGGTCGGAGAGAAAACAATGACACTCACTCACTCAACTCTAGCCCCACTTTCCAATGAACTCTCCTGTGAGGCTGGGAGTTTCTCCCGCCTTTACAACCCTCCAGAATTTTATAGCTAGAGGTTTTGAGTCTTTAGTTTCCTGGTCAGCTAGCCCAGCTGTGCCTGTGTAGTTCTCCAATGCACCACAGGTCCTCTTTGTTTGGCTGCCCATCTCTGCCCACCCTGCTAGTCTGGATGAATGTTTCTTTAAACTCCTTGGTTATTGGACTTCCATGCAGTTTGGTTGTTTATTGTTTTCTGGCAGTTCTGGTTGTTTATTGTTTTTAAATTGGTGGTTGTGCTTCTTTTTGTTGTGCAAGGAAGGGAAGCATTTTTACCTCCACCTCCATCTTGGCTGGAACTCTCTATTAATAAAAATGTATCTCTTTAAATGATATACTCTGCTTAAGAATTATGCTTATAAAAGTTGTGTGAAAAGTAAAAATTAATATCTTAAATCTCACTTTCTGCAGTTATTTTATACACTGGGAGTCATGACTCTATCCAAAAAATATATAATTGGAATTTTTTGAAAAAATTATGAGGATATTATTGGTTCATTGCATTCTGTAGAATATACCCTTAGAAGTTCTTTCATGGAAAGTTCCACAAGGAGATGGTGTGAAAAGGGTCGATGTAAGGATGTATTGTAAATACTAAGTATATAGAATAATTTGTGAGAATTCTGGCCACCTCTCTAATACTAAATTTAGTTTATCTTGTATTAAGACCTGGGCAGGTTGTCATAGACAACAGTCTTAAAGTCACCTCAACAAATACTTCTCATTAGAATGCAGGATCAAGGTCAATTTTAGATACTTGAATAAGCTTATCAGCATGAATTTAATAAATTTACATATAATAAATAATTTCTTGCTTTGTAAGTTATCAAAAATATTGGATTTTGGTCCCTTCCTTGATAACAGACCTAAATCTCTGTATCTTAGGCCATTCCTCTTGTCTTAGGAAATATATGCCTTAAAAAGGATATCAAATTGAACATTGGAAAGGTCTTTTCACTTGATTAAAGATGTTAATACATGCAATTTTAGATAAAGAAACAAAATAAAAGAACCTGTTATTATCACTAGTAATACTCATTACTATTAGGTTACTTGTGCCACCACCATATGCCTAGCATAAAACAGAAGATGAAACCACTGTCCCTTGTGATATATATATATATATACATATATACATATGTACATATATAGTTTAATTTTAGTGAAATACAGTCATAGAAATCAAATTATCCTGTTTGCCACTCTTTCTGCACTGGAAGTTTGGCATATTTATTAGTTACAACACAGCATTTCAAGCTGGCATTTGGATCATTTCAATAACTAATGTTTGTTTTATCAACAATGGTTTAATTTGACATGCTGCATAATGCATGTGCAATAACAGTGCCATGTTTGATGGATAAATGCCTAGGAAAAAAATTCAAATTGGCTAATAAATAAAATTGAATTTTGAGAACCCATTTATTTTAAGGAAACTTGTCATGGGTTATTAACTGTACTAAATAATGGCTTGTTTATGTCTGTGCATAAATAATTTGAAACAAATCGGGTGACATAGTTAGAAACTATCATACTTCACTTACTGCTAAATGTTAAAGAAAGCTTGCTTCCTCAGCTCCTTACCACCAGACCTGGTATTTTTCAAAAATAATTTCTATTTGTGAACAAGATTATGACCATAATTCAAATGAATTTCTACACATTTAAGGAAAATCTATTTAAGTATTAAAAATGATAATCAAAAGGGAATTAAATTAAAATTTTGACTCTAGATTAATGGCTCTTTGTTCTACCCACATATTACAATCTACTAGGAGATTCATTTCTTTTTTATTTTTTAGATGCAGGTGCTCTGTTTCTTATTTCTAGAGATTCTGAGTCAAATGGTCTGAAGTGTTTTTTTCTTTTTTAAAGCAGCTGAGTTGTTTTATTTGGTGTTGTTATGTTTTTAAAACCCCTAAGCAATTATAAATAGAAAGCCAGGATTGAGAATTCCTGTTCTAATGTCACAAATGCATATTTAATTTATTGGTCTCACTTGGACAGTAATATCAAATTGTTTAATACTAGTAACTGTGCCATTTAACAGTTTTCTGAGCATGCCTTCTGAACATGGTAATTCTAGATGCAAAAGGGATTAGCAAAATAGCCTTTCTTCTCAAAGAATTTATATGCAGGAACACAAGTGACAATATTGAAAAGGTGAGTAAGATAATTGTCACAAGAAAAGTGCCAACAAATGCTGTGTGAGATTATGTAGAGAGGTGGGCAAGGGTCAAAACAGATTTTCCGGAGCAGGGAGAATTTAGCGAGACTCGTGAACAAGTGTGGATGCACACTTAAACCTTTTTTAGTATCTCCATGCCTCAGGATCTCAGAATAATCTGCTTGAGTAAATAAATCAAATGTTTTTACTTTATTAATTAAAAACAATAATTCTGTCTATTTTCATTTTGCATTGCACTGTGGAAACTGGTTTACATATATCATCAGTTTTGAGCCTCATAATATAGTATGGTATTCAGTACTGCAATTTTTGGATGAGAAACCAGATGGTCAGAATGTAAACGAATTAATCAATTTACAAAACTAGCAAGTAGCCCAGTTGGGACTAAGATCAATCCCCCTGGGTTCTAAAGAGTCCAGACCATTTTTATCACCCAAATTTAAAGGTAAGAAGTTGCCGAGCATAGGCTGGACTCCAGGTGCCTTAAAACCAAATTACTCTCTTAGGATATGCTATACCATATAGATACTTCATATACCATACTTTCCATATACAAATATACATAAATTATATCTATATGTCAAAGTATATAAAGTATAGCTGATGTCTCTTATAAATTAACTTTTCAAAAGGGAATTAGAAATTGATACTCTATTTTTTAAAACACAATACTAATTCACTGACTCACTACTTTTTCCCAAATAGAACTTTCTCCTTTCTCTGTATGCACTTTGCAATTGTACTTAATACCTGGAACTTGGGAAATCTCCAAAGCTGAGCAAGTTTAGAAGCTGTAAAAACTCAGAGATTGAAAGAATTGAGGATCAGCTCTTAATTTCTGCCTTCTGATGGTTCAGTTTGGTTGAACCTGCTCTATCAGGAGCCATTTGCCCATGCTCTGAAGCTCTTCACTCATGATTTCTGTGATTTATTATCAGTATTTTTTCTGGGTTCCCAGGACCATCTTATGGTTTGGCAGTTTTGTAGAAAGACTCACAGAACTCAGAAAAATACTGACTCACAGGTACAGTTTATTATGGTTAAACGATATAGCTTAAAATCAGCAGAGACAAAAGGCACATAGAGAGGAATCCGGAGGTTCCAGTTCTCTCACATGGCAGATTCAGGAACAGTGCTTAATTCTCTGAGCGAGAATATGTTAAGACATTCATGAAGCATTGCCAACTAGGGAAGTCTCCTGAGCCTTGAGTCCAGGATTGTTATGGGAGTCTGTCATGGATCTCATGTGTTATGGACCTTAGCTACTCAATCTCCAGCCCCTATCCAACTCCTGGAGCTTAATCAGTACAGTGTAACCCAAGGTATCAGGTGAAAAAACAAACAAACAAACAACTTTTAAAAAAGGAAGACAAGCATTCACTGTAAATTAGATTGTTCACATAAGCTATGTGGCACGGCCCCAAACTCCGTGTATACAAAGACACTCTTATCAGCCAGAATGTTCCACGAACTTGGTGGTTTTCTCCCAGAGTCTACCAAGGACCTATCCTTTCATGAAATCTGCAGGGTTTCAACACTCCAAGCCTGCCAAATTAACCCTTTATTGCATAGCATCTAAGGATTTTTTACTTGCAATTTGTCACCAATGGGGATGCCCTCCATTACAGTTTATTTTTCATTTACAACTTATCTTACTATTTTAGTTAATTTCATAATCTAGACAAAGACCTCTGCCTGAACCTTTGTGAGGACTATATATATTTAGGGTTTGTGTTTTTCTATGGACTGGTTTTATTGATGTTGTTTATACAATGTAATAGAAACAGAGTTGAGTATATTTCATAAGATGCATTCGTTCTTCCTTTATTTTGCATGCACTAATTAATAGACATTGCCAATGGAAGATAGCCACTAACATAGACTAGTCAAGGAAGCTAGAGAGCTTCTGTTGTGAATTCAGCCCTTATATTTCAAGACATTGACTATGAACTTGGTGTATGAGTAAAGAGTGACAAATCTATAGACCACTTAACTTTCAAGAAGTATGACAAAATGAGCCTCAAAGGCAACTTACAAAATTTACTGAAGGGATGATTTTACCTTGTCTCCATTCATAATTAGAAGTCAGAACCCAGAGACAGGCAGGGTAAGCTATTTCATTTACTATCCATTTGAACTTGGGTATGATATAACTTTCGAAATAAGAATAGTATCTATATCACAAGATTTTTAAAATAATTTTAAAGGATTCAGTAAGATAATAAATGTAAAAGGGCTTCTCTTCTTGACACATTTTAATGCTCAATAGATAGAAGTTGCTATTATTTTTACTATTATTTTTATAATAAAGCTTAAATGTTTATAGGAATTTTCACAAACTGTTTTATTAAGTAAATGTTGCAACACATTTAGACACAAAAGAATTAAAGCTGGAAAAGTCAGGGCATAAAAACTTGGATAGATTTACATAAAAAATTACCTCATCTCTCCTTACCCTATAAAATATATATGGCTGTTAACATTTTTGACAACCTTTAGTAGTTTAGTATCTGATCCTTCATACTTACCTGATGAGACCTATGACGTAATGCTCCAATGAGAATAAAATATGTATTTTTGCTTTCACATTTGGATATTCTTTTAAAATAGGAGAGCATTCCTTCTTACAGATTAGGCCCTGACACTCACGTTATATTGTAACTAAACTGATTGACCTTAGTAAGAGGTAAAGATATGGATGTGTTCATTACATGATTCTTCCAATGTAAATGCATCTCTAAAAACTTTGGCATAAAATAACATACATTTGTTTATACTTTTACTATGCTGCTATATTAGTTGGATAGACTAATGGCAGAATCGACAATAAAAACTAAAGCATGTTCACCCCAGGGGTAATTCAGCATGGTGATTCCCTTAACATCTGTTCCATTGAAGGGGAATCACTTTCGGGGGCCAGTTGGAGACAAAGCCTCTATGTTAAAAGACAGTGAGAGAAAAGATCTGCCTCTAGTCCTTCAAACTAGCATGTGTTCTAATGAAATGCCGTGGCATGATTTCTCTCCCTGTGTGGTAAATTTAAAAAGAGGTATTGGCTTTATGTTTCTTCATCATTTGATTCACTTTGTTTTCCAGTTGAGAGAGACACTAGTTGAGGTCATTCATGAACACTGTGATATTTAGAGTATATTCTTCTCAATAGAGTAGGGATATTAACGACATTGTCTCCCTCTAGCATATTATCATTATAAAGTAACACACACCATTAGAGAGAAACTCAGTGAAGGACATTATCATTATGTATTAGCACACACCATTAGACAGGAGTTTCAACTGCAAAACCTACTGAGGGGGATAGATTCATAACATCGTAGCCCTCCTGGGTAATATAACTCAAATTTTTTAATCAGTCAGCTAAGGTGAACTCCGATGTGATGATTGACACCTCCCATCACTTTGAACCTTCAGTGTTTATTTACTCTGAGAGAAAACAATTATTTTTTTTCTAATTCAGATGGAAGTAATAATGAAGCTCCAAAGGAATTTTATCTTACTCCAACCAAAGCAAAACTCATACAAATTAAATAATAATAAAAATAATTATCATTGGTGTTCAGTTAAAGGCTTGCAAATATAAGACATTTTCAGTTAAGGAAATTGAACATTGAAATACTTTTGGGCATAAAATTGTAATCAGTATGTAGGGGGGATTTTAAATGATGCTGACTGAACTTATCTAAATGAAACAAAAGAAAGAACAACCCATGTTTTATTTTAAAATCTTTGCAAAGGGTAATGTCAGAGTGATGTTTCTTTGTCCCAACAAATGTCAAGGTTATTTGTATATGATATGACTAAATGTCATTTCTCCATAAGGATTCCTTTAATATGTTGTTTATTCTCATGAAACATTAATGTATGCTATGGATGTTTGCCTGTGAAAAGGACGAGCAACAAATTTTGTACTTCTCAAATAAAAATTAATCTTGAATGTGTTCAACTTGCATCATTTGCATTTTCCATGGATAATGAAAACCCTTTCTAAATAAAAGGTTTATTGTAAAGCAAAAAAAGTATGTTTGAGGGTGTAACTCTCATCTAGGGCTTTGCAGTTGTACTGACATGACTGACTATTTTTCACCTTCTGCTTCAGTACAGAAATATAAAAGTGAAAGTAAAAATGATCAAATGTATCATATATCTAAAACTAATTTTATTTGTTTAATATTTACCCATTTCTAATGACTCAACAATCAGTGGATACAAAGTTATAAAATAAAATACATTATATATATACATATTTATACAAATATTTGTAAACCTATGACCACTGGCAAAATTTATAGCTTTTTAATTAGCTTAAAAATATCAAAACTTCCAGACTGGTTCAAATACTATTTTATACATAAAGGATGACTAAGTACTGATCCTAGATATGTACTAACAATAAAAATAAAATAGTCACTCTCTATCTTCACTAGTGGTGTAATACGTATGTGCTAAGAAGCAAATGCTAAATCTAAATGTTTTCATTGTTGTTTTTAATTTTAGATATATACAAAGAAATCCCTAACACTGAAAACATTGTATAGGAATAAGAATGATAAAATCACCTGTGTTTTCAGGTGGATTTGTAGTAACCTTTAGCTCTCGAATGGTTGCTGATGAGAAAGGAAGACATGTGAAAGTACTCAGGTGCTCAGAGGGAGTCTGCCACCACCCTCCACACCTACAAACACACACAAACACACAGACACACATCCATTTTAGTTTATCCTTTGTTAGGTAAAAAAAAGAAGCTGATCCTTTTCATTTAATTTCCATGTGTTTATATATGTTAGAGGTTTTATAATATGTCATTTGATTGCTTTACTTACACTGAGTTGCACATCTACTGTATGTAAACAAGCGCTACTATGTTTATGTAAGTACCCCTCCTCTCAGCACATATAAGTTCCTTCGATTCTGATAAGACCTCACAAAACTGAACGTTCAGTGCACAATTGCATTCCACTTTGCATTACATGCTAAAAATGGTTTTACCCAAATTCTTGCAAGCACTACATAATAAGAGCATGGTAGAACCAGGAACGGTATCTAGCCCAGGTGGTTCCAAGTAACTATGGACATTTTTGATCCTATTATGGTGTGGACACTGGCCACAGTGTCTGTGTCATCATGGATGAAATGAGACATTCACACAGACTACCGAGTCCAGTGGAGGAAAAGGGACAGCATGACTTTTCTCTCAATGGAGCAAAAGTCTTGGCCCTTGTCATGACTGGCCTTTATTGGGTTTCTCGGCACATTACCTGAGGGTCCTCATTTACTATGCATGGGTTGCTTTAGGTGGTTACCTTTTACAGAAAACAAAGGAGCCAATGCCGCTAATCACATCACAGAAGAGAGACATTTGCAAATGAAAAGGACAAAAGTGATTGAACTGGTTGCACTCGTCCTTGGCAGGTTTAGCATGGATTTTAGGAAGTTACTTTGCAGTAAATGTTTGCCACTGGGGGCTGGGTCCATGCCACACAGAATGGTCTCCTACACTATTACCTATTTTATTAATCACAAGCTGGTGGTTAAGAACTAACAGATAGAATTGCCTGAGCTCAAATCGTAACCTCACCATTAACTAAATATAAAACTTTGGACAAATTATTAACTTCTCTGAGATCTTCATCTGGAAAATGAAAATAAAATAATAAATATTTCACATGAGTTTCTGTGAGGTTTAAATGAGTTAATATTTATAATACATTTAAACCAATAGTGCCTGGGGAGAAAAATGTGCTGTGTAATTATTTGTTACTGTCACTAATTTTTTGAAGGGATTTTAAACTAAAAATATTATAAATCTATCTTTTGGAATTGTTTTTTAATGTCAGAATGTATATAATGAAATCACTTCACAGTTAGTGATGTGTACTAAAGTGCCAAACAAAAATGTTTATTTTGCTGAAATCCCTGCCTACCAATTAATCATTTAAACATACTAGGTGACACCATCATTGACTATGTATTACACATGGACTTTTTTGTTTCTGGTTTAATTCCTCTCTCATTTCTTCTTTATTATTCCACCCATTCAACTCCTCAGAAAGAGATAGCATTACCCTCCTCAGGAGCCTACACTAACCATTCCCTTTATTCTATGAACTTGTATCCTTCTCCATAGAAGAAAGAGAGTCCCTTAGGTGAGATCTCTCAGCAGTCCTCTCTATCCCCAATCACCCATCACATTATTCACATATACTTAATAACTCAAGGAGTCAGATAGCTTGTTCTTTGAGAGCAAGCTAAATTTTATTAAGATTCTTAATAAAGAAACTTCCTTTATTATCTGGCTCAAATCTATCCTTTCAGTTTCATTCCCCACCATATTTCCTTAATGTCATCTGGGCTCCAACCATCGACCACTAACAGTTCCCAAAATGAGTCATTCTCTTTCAAACCTCTAAAAACTTTATGTGCATCTTTCCTTTGCCTAGACTCTCTTTTTATCTTGTCCACCTGTCGAGCTTCTATATATACTTCATGACCTAGCTTACAATGTGGTTTCTATTCCCAAAATACAGGGCTGGCAGGCTGCATGTATTCCAGGCACCTGTCAGTAAAGAAAATCCTACCCCTGAAGCCCAGTCAGGTGCTGAGTGAGCCCTGATACCCTCTGACAGGCTTCTGTGATGCGGAGAGCCTGCCCTCAGCTCGCCCCCACTGCGCACTACTGCATGCTTCACAGATCCCCGAACTCTCCTCCTCTCCCTCGGTCCTCTGGTACTGCTCACTGCACTGAAAAATCAGTGAAGCACGAACACATGTACTCTCTGAAATCCTTCAAGCATAAAACAGAGTTATAGCTTTTTTTGTCACGATCCTCTACACTTGAAACAATAATAAAAATTCGGGCTTAAATACTTTTTCAATATGTGCATTGATTAGAACATTAGTATACACACATTTGAGTATATCAAGTGATGCAAATTGCTAAGGAAACACGGCAGAGGCATCTTACTTGAAAGTAAGTAAGAACAGAAGAGCTGGCTCACCAATGTGCCCAATTTTAATTTTGTCTGCTACAGCATTGGTGCACTAGATGAGTTTTGAGCTTTAATGAGTCTCATTGGCTCTAATTAGAGTAACCTTGGTGGAAATAGATATTATTACTCTGCAAATCATGACTAAATTGCTGTTAAATAATTTGCATTCTGTTACATGGTTTATGTCCTAATACAGACAAAAACATTTAGGTCCAATGTGCACCAGCAATTTTGGCATCACATAAGGATTCACAGCTGCCTGACACACTTTGTCCAATATATACTCTAGAGCACTGTATTTCGCCATGTATAATGCACACCCACATTTTTATGCACATTATGCATGGGATTACTATACCTATTTTTTATACCCATAGTATGTAATCATAATACCCATGTATAATGGGCATCCTTATTTTTCCCTCAAAAATTTGGGCAAAAGAAAGTATGCATTATACACAACAAAATATGGCGTCTTTGCAGCTAATTATATATGAAATGCTCTGCACCCTCACACAGACAAGATTCTATTTGTACCTCCAGAATGTAGGTGGGTTTGAAATCTGCATTATTGTAAACACTAGGTGTCATTGAACTTGAGAAATTATTAGGTGCCGATTGCTTTCAATGTATTTTTGATTTCATTATATCAGTCCTGAAAGATAGGCATCATTATCTTCATCTTACTAAAGGGGAGAGTGAAGCAAAGGGCAGTTAAGAAAACTTTCAAAACTTTATTTAGTTAAGAAAACTTTATTTAGTTAAGAAAACTTACTAAACTTTATTTAGTAAGGTGGATGACCCTGAAATTCTTGGCCTTTTTATGTGGTGGGGCCTCTCACTTCTTAATTTCTAATGAGTAAACTTATAAAATATATTATAATATACTTTATTAGTCAATTATCTACTGAGCACCTACACAGTCAGGACTCTTAATGGGCTATTGCTTTTATGATAAATCATAAGATGTCGGATTTCTCCATTAAAGCAAAGAGTGATTGTTTTCTCACCTGAGAAATACCATGGATGTAATTATACAAAAAAGAGTTGCAAATCTGATCATTTCAACCATTACATGAAACTGTAAGTTTGGAGTGTACATAATATAAACTATAATAAGCAATGCATGACATAAGGCCGGCTACATTCAACATTCATTTATTAATTTATTCTTGGGCTCAGAATGGCATCTGGCCAGAGGTGCTTGTTTCCTCAGTGTGCTCCCTCTAGATCAGACATACTGTATTTTTAGGACTGTAAGATGCACCTAGGTTTTAGAGGAGGAAAATAAGAAAAATTTTGAAGCAAAAAATGTGGTAAAATATTTAACAACCTGTGACCCCGCTTCACCGCCAGCCCCCCACAGTGAGCCAAGTAAGCTACGTTCGGACTATAAGATGCACCCCAATTTTCCTCCCAGATTTGGGGGGAAGTACGTCTTAAAGTCCAAAGCATACAGCACGTGCTGAAATCTGGTTGGTGGCACTAGGTCAAGTGACTGCCTTTAACGTGTCTTTGGAGCCAGGTTTTCTGCTTTCTATCTTGACTCATAAAGTTGAAAATTTCCCAGCTATTGAAAGGGAACTAAAAAATGCTGACTACTGACAAAACATCAAAAATGTCCATGAGAATGCTTTTGTAGAAAACTATAGTGTCTGGAAAATATATTTTTTTAAAAAATACCTGTTCCACAGTCCAACCACCAATATAAATAAATAGTAAACAGTATAAAGTGGAATATTTTTCAAGTTTACCAATGCAATACTAAATAATTTCTAGTGGTATATATTCTAATCACAAATTTATATTTATTTTCTCTCATCATAATCTATTTAATGGAGTCAACTTTATCCATCTACTTGCCTCATCTCTTTTTTAGTAAAATTATATAACTTCATCTATTAATTTTGGATATTCTACTTTATCTATCTGATAGCAAAGTAGCTGGCTGTAAAACACTAATTTTAATTAAACTCCCCATTATGTAATGGAATTTGATATTTACTAAAAGATACAATAAATGTATTAAATCATCTTGTATGTATAAACTACTGCTTTGTTTTATACTTATTTTTTCTGCTGCCTTCCTTTTTCAAAATCTGTATTGTGAAATGTACATCTAAAATATACAAAATGCACTCATTTGAGAGCTTGGTAATGTACTATATGAGGTTCTCCTCTAAGCATCCGAGTTACATGTTAAGCACAGCTAGAACACCCTCTTCTCACGGAGCAAACCTTGAGGGTAGAAAGTGAAAAATAAACAATAATCAAGGAAAATGCATTGAGTCAGATGCTATTAAGTGCAATGGAGAAAAAATAAGCGTAAAGTATGTAAAAGGCAGAGAGACAGAGAAGACATTTTCAGTAAGATAGTTAGAGAAACTGCATTGATAAAGTGACATTTGAACAGAAGCTGAAGGGGTGAAGGGAGGGAGTTGTGGGATAGATATAAGAGGAAAAGGCATTCTTGGCAGAGCAAAGGCTCTGAGCCATCAATACCCTTGACATGTTTCAAAAACAGCAAGTAACTTTTTTTATTGGGAAAGAATAAATAACGATGTTAGCAGGAACTGCGCTGTTGTGGAAAGGAAGGGGGTCAGATAGTGCAGGACTTTGTAAGCCAGTATAAAAATTTTGGTTCAGGAGTGTCCAACCTTTTGGCATCTCTAGCCCATACTTGAAGAAGAAGAGTTGTCTTGGACCGCACATTAAGTATACAAACACTAATGAAAGCAAAAACAAACAAACAAACAAACAAACAAACAAACAAACTCAATGTCTTAAGTAAATTTATGATTTTGTGTTGGGTTGCATTCATAGCCATCCCGGGCTGCATGCGGCCTGTGGGCCACAGTTTGGACACCCCCCCTACTCAGAGTGAGATAGGAAGCCATTGGAGGGTTTTGAGCACAAAAGAAAAAATATGATTCTTTGAAGATCTCCATTGCCTTTAAAATTTTGCAAAGACAGAGGGGAAAGGACAAAGATCAAGGCAGGTAAGTGATCCAGTAAAATGATCCAGGGCAAAGTTAGATTATTGCAATGGTTTGTGGAGACAATGAGTTGTACTTTGAATCAACATATATTTTCAGATACAGGCAAATTAGCTTGATCCTGAATCAGGGAATAAAATAAAAGAATGGGATAGTTCCAAGGTTTCTGTTCTGAACAACTAAAATGGTAGGGGCCCCCACTTATTGAACACTATCATAAGAGTATTTTTGAGAGAGAAGTCAAGAGCTAATATTACATGTTTTAAATTGTATACACCCACTTAGATATACAAGTGAAGATGTGAACAGAAAGTTAGAAATAAAAATCCAGTTCTGGGGAGAAATCTGAGCTAGAGATACAAATGGTGCCTCTCTAGTATAAAGAGAAAAACTAGCGTCTAAGCCTGGTGAGACCACCTAAACAGTGCGGGTAGAGAGCAACACCCAGTCTGGGAGATGAGTTCTGGGTTAGGAAAATAAGTGTGATGAACAAAGGAGGAGGAACAAAATACCAAGGAAGTCAGGAGAAAGAAGAAAGTGTTTTATAGAGGAAGTGATCAAGCAAGTCTAATGCTTTTTCTAGGTCAAGTGGCAAAACTACATAGCAGGTTTAGTTTAAATAATAATAAAAATAAAACCGACACAAGTACCCATCATGCAGTTTAGGGAATAGTGCATTCTCTTTACCTTCATTTTGACTCAGAAAGGGCAATATGCCTCTATTTCAAAGAGCAAAAGGTCTCAAATAACTTCTAGAGGTAGTTTGTGTATTTCCTGAAACTTACCCATTTTATCAATGTGTAAGGGTTCTCTTTTTTCAACTTTAGAAATAGATAAGTAAGCACAATTTGGTTATCTCCTTCTTCACCATTAGTTTGCATTCCTCTTTTCAATTAACTGACTACTTGTAGGGTTTATACTGAGCTTCACTACCCCGTAACCTAACCCTCAGCATTTAAGTGTCAGTCACCGAAGTATGAAATCATCATTTGAGCTTTGTAGTCCACCTCAAAGAGCAAATCTAAGTGGATTGTGTCTAGCAGTTCTGGAGAGAGCAAGATTGTCCCACATATTCTTGATGTACGGGTTAAAGATAACTGCTTAGCCATGTCCCTAGATGTGCATATTGTTCATTATAAAAGCAACTGGCTTCAGTATGCAGATGACAGCTTCTAAGGAATTTCTCACATCAACTGTCATATCCCAGCAGTTCACATTTATAAGAAGATGAAACAAGTCTCTAATCCCTTAAACTGCTAATACGTAGCTAAGAATCCTTCGGCATAACTAATAAAATTTACATTTTCTAAGCTTCAATTTCCTTAAAGGATTATTTCATTTGATTTTTCAAAACTTGATAAGAAAAAAATTTAAGGTATAAACACGGAATGACTGTGTTTGGAAGGGAAGGGAACTGTAATCGGAGTTCAGTATATAAATGAAGCACATCTCAGGGGACGCCCCTTGTTTGCCTGTATTAATTATTTCTGCAGTGGGATTGTAACACATGGTGTCTCTGAACATGGAATCAGTCCTCGTGTGGTTTAAGGGACATTTCTTCCCTGTTTAATATTCTTTTCCGATGTGTGTGAATTTTGGCCATAATCCTAAGACTAAGTCTAGAAACATAAATAGACACGGTAAAGTGGCAGGAATGATTGATGACTATAAACTAGTTACTCTGAATATATTATGACAGTGGTTGTTTGAAGTCCTTTGGGACACAAAGTTTAAAATTGTACTATACCTTATGTGAGTTAATGTAAGTTAGAAGAAACAAAGCTTTTGGTTTTAGCACTCGACCTGAAATAATTTCCAAACCTTAAATGAGTCCATGTAGAATAAATGGGCTTCTCCTCCTTGATATATAATCTTTTTATTCACTAGGGATATCTGTTGTGCTTTTTCAGTTCCCAGTTAGTCCTTGTCAATTACTAAGAGGAAAACATTCATTTTTTCCAATTCAGTTTTCAAGAAAAAATAAGATCTTACCAACTAGGTTATTTCATGCCTCTTTGAAAAGAAAATATTTTTGCTTGATCTAAAATTTATTCTATCTATTTTGTCTAAGATTTTAAAAATATGTAAACAAATGTGAAATTCTAGTTTAAAAGTGACTGTTTCTAGAAATATCTAATATTTGGGTTTAATTGTTATTTTTCTTTTAGTTTTCTAACATGTAATTTACAGGATTCCCTTTACAAATTTAAAAAAAGCAGTGCAATGTCTTTCTTAGGAATTTTTGAAATACAGTTAGTGACAATTCGACATAATGAGTTTCAGTAGAAGAAGCCTTTTTTCACAGACCTTGCACAGATTTGACCCAGTGTAGACTGACTTGTAAAGAATTGGTGATGTACATGCACTGACTATACATCTCTCGTCCGAAAGCGCCTTGAAATCAACATCACACTTTTGGAAAAGATCTGGAACTATGAGAGACTAACTAGTTCCCAGTAAAGAGCGTGTCTGCTTGTGAACCATGACATAGACGATTCCAAAAAATCACCTGGATGGAATAAAGGGTGAGGAGAAGTCCACCCAAAATCCATATTGCTGTTCTTCGGAGCCACCTGAATTTAGTAACATTTTTTTTATTATGCACAGCTGCTTCTCTTTTCAGGCTTTGGTAGAATGTGATTAGATACAGCATCTCAAAATAAATATAATACTAACAGATTGAATAATAATCTAATCTAAATACAAATGGGATGCTGGTAACTATGCAAATGTAGATTGCTGGCCTTATCTGAGAATTCTGGAAGTTGGCGTTGCCATGATACTTATTGTGTCTCCCCACCCTTTCGTGTTTCCCCAACTTTCCCTAACTATTTTTGACAGAAGCAGTTGGCACCAATGTCCTGTGCAGCTGGGCAGATGCTTCCGCCGCTTCCTCTACCTTTAGCTGCCTTCTCATTATATCCTTCACTTCTTGTAGCACCTTGAAGTGCTGGTTCAAAATGACCTCTTTAGATGTAAGATAGAAATCTTAAAAACATATATATTTTTAAAATCCCAGGTAGTCTGAGCAACATTAGATGATCTGTGGCTAAATCTGCCTCTACTACAGGATTCTTAAACCATGTTAATCCTAAAACTTTAACCTGAAATTTATATTTAGTTATCCCCTACATCAAGTGATGGAGAGGAGGGACAAATGGGAAAGTGATAAATCTAGAACACATTTCTCTTAAACAGATATCTAACTTTAATGCTGAATTTAAATTAATAAACTACAATCCAAAAAGAAGGAGAAGAGATGAAGTATGAGAAATAAATTTATCACATTGTTCAGAAAAGAGTTAGTGCTTCTTCTTCTGACTTTAATATCTAAATTATTTTTTGTTTCCAGAATTACTGGAAGATAAAGTAAAATCATAAATATAACTAAGAAAAATATATGCTATAATACATTTCATTATTCGTGAAAGAAATAATATATCTAATTACATCTAATTTCAATTCTATTCAATGGAATAATATGAATTATTAAAATAAATATCTTTCAGTATCCGTAGTTTATATAACAATGCTCAGTTTAGTATGGAAACAAACCACAAATTTTAGGGAAAACAATTTTGCTACCTTTTGTTGCTATTAAAATGCACAAGCCTCTGGTAACGGTTCTCTTGCTACAACAGGAGCAACAGAGTTCCCCTTCTCCATCTCATGAGGAGTGGGGGGGGAGAAGAGCAAGTAACCTGAGTCCCAAGGACACAGGCAACAGGGATTGAGTGTGGGCAGTGGATCATGGATCCAAAGGGATGTTATCCAAGGCCTGAATGTCAGTACTAGAAAAGTAGGAAATAATCTTTCAATAAAAACATAAGACAAGATTAAAACTCTGGATCCTTCAGATATTAGGAGGAGGTCTGCAAAGAGTGTGCAAAGTAAAAAAAAGGAAAGACTCCTGTGCATGGATTGGGGGAATGGTCAGGATGTCAGGTGCCTCTTCTGTTCCCCGATGGCCACACAGCATTGGGAAAAACCCAGCTACTGTTAAGCCTGGCTTCTTGGACAGTTGGTGCCATGAACTGAATATTTGTGTCCCCTCAAAATTCACTTGTTGAAATCGAATGCCCAACATGATGGATGGCATTAGGAGAGGGGGCATTTGGGAGGTGCTTAGGTCCTGTGGTTAGAGCCTCATGAATGGGACTAGTTCTGCTAAAAAAGAAACCCCACAGAGCCCCCGCCACCCTTCAGCCTTGTGATGTTACAACAAAAAGGTGGCCATGCAGGTAGGGGGTCCTCACCAGACACCAAATCTCCATACTCCATGATCTACATACCCCAGCCTCCCAAACTGAGAAACACATATTTGTTGTTTGTATGCCACCCAGTTTATGGTACTTTTGATACAGCAATCCACATGGACTATGACAGTTTGTAAGTCATCTGACCTCCCTAGTCTACCCAAAGGGAGAAAATGAGTAACTCTAATTACTAGGAGATGATGAGCTATACGTGCATCTTTCTACTTCTGTGTGTGTGTGTGTGTGTGTGTGTGTGTGTAAAGTTTTACAGT
>PVKM010022773.1:0-21596 GCA_004027735.1 Carollia perspicillata
ACAAAATATACATATGGAGAGAGGAAAATATGGCAGAAAGTTAATAACTGTCAGTGTAAATGAAGGGTATATGTGAGTTCAGTGTGTTATTCTTTCAATTTTCTGTATGTTTGAAAGTTTTCAAAAGAAAATTTGTTACCTAAAGTGACTCTGATCTCCTGCCTCACGTAGTGTTGGTTGCTAGGACACACTTAACAAGTGTTGCACGAATTAAATTGGATAAAGGACGTTTCACTCACAACCAAAGAGGTCAGCAAGATAATGCGGCCAGGGTATAATAATCAGAAACCTCCTCCTGCTCATCCTCCATCTTTGTTCAGATAACTCCATTGATAAATAACCTACAGTTAAGGTATTTCTGGAGGTGAGTTGAGGCTGCACGAGATGGTAGATGAAACAGACACTAAAAGAAATGGCAGGAATTCCACGTTGGAACTATAACTGCAAGCTCTGCAACCCTTAGCACGTTGCTTCCCTACTCAGAGCCCGTTTCCCTATCTGAAAATGGGGATTATTACTGCTGCTTTCTGGGGGGCTGTTCTGAGGAAGAAATTCAGTAATCACTGTAAAAATGCCCAGTGGACAGCGGAGCTGCAGAGTGGGGCTACCATTCACTACTGCCTGTGGAATCTAGGCCCGTGTCGTTTCTCATCAAACGCCTCTGACTTGGGAAGTGTCCCATAATCGATGGCATGTCTAGTTTAATTGTTGGCATTTTTTCTTTCTTCATGGTATTTACAACAATAGTGGTATCTCAGATTTACTGAAATACTGTGGCCAAGTGGTCTTGAACTTAAACCTTTTACATCTCATCTTTTCCCTCTTTCCTTTGGGAATAAAGGTACTTTATATGGTTGTTATGAAGATTAAATAAGATAAAATATGCAAAGCAGTTAGTAAGTGTTTGATAAATACAGCACAACATAATATTATTGTACAAATAGAAGTCATAATTACATAGCAGAGAACTTATGCAGTCTCTAAAGACCCCACCCAGAAAATCCACCTTGACCACCCCATTATTGAAGGACAAAAATACAACCTTCTCAAGTTTACTTTGGAAAAATGAATCCACATTAAATCAGGGCGATTCCTTTGAGTGTGAGGGCTGAAGAGACAGATCTGAGTACAAGGTGTTGATATAGCAAACTTTTTTTTCCCTTTTGATTCCTACTGTCTGGAGACTGGCACTGTTTTTACAGTCCCATTTCATTATGTGGATATCTTGTCCCATGTGGACTGCTGTAACAAAATACCAGAGCGAATGTCTGACAAATAACAAAAACCTATTTCTGGAGCCCGGAAGTCTGAGATCAGGTGCCAGCATGGTCAGGTGAGGGTGCTCTTCCAAGTCACAGACTTCTTGTATCCCCATGTGGTGGAGGGGGCGGGAGCTCTTTCGGCCTTTTTTGTAAGGACACTGATGCCATCATGAGGGCTTCACTCTCATGACCTAACACTCCCGAAAGGCTCCACCTTTTATTACCATCACACTGGACATGAGGATTTCAACATAGGAATTTGGGGGGCATATTTAGACCACCGTAGTGGATATGCTTCAGTTTATTTAACCAGTTCCCTATTGGTGGACATGCCCATTTGGCAGTTTTTTGTTAACTAGCAGTTGAGTACATCCTAAGTGATACACCAGTCAGTAAAGGGCAGAAGGTGAGGGTAAACCCTAAGAAACCACTGTGTGGTAGAATGAATCTCACCAATCACATGCACTGCTTTGCTTTGGATGATCTTAGTACTAATTGCTAGGTTTAATTGCTGTGAGCTGCATGTGAGGTGAAACAAGGTACCAGAAGAACAAAAAACAAATTAAAAAATCCACAAACACCCAGGCATTACTGTTGATCCTTTGGAATCTAATTACAAAGGAATGAGGTTAATATATTGCACCGTAACCACAGGCACTTCAATATTTTTCTCATAATGAAGACTCCTAAATTTCTATAAAGGGCACCCAGATGTGGAATGAGGGGAAAGGGATCTAACCCTGTAGAGCAACAGATTTCTCAGAGAAAAGTGACGTGGTCCCCTGCTCCTTCAGGATCAGAGCCCCCTGGAAGTAACCAGATACTGAGTGGGACTTTTCCTTGGCCTGGGAATTGGCGGTCAGTACCTTATATTCCCCACACTCTACAGAGAAAGATGCCAGGGAGCCTGTAAAAATTGGGACCAATCACTGGCCAATTGCAACCATCAGTGTTCCTCCCCATCTTTCTAGGCCAGTGACAGGGGGCAGGAGGTAGGCCTGAACGTGGGAGGTGGGGGCCAATGGAGATAATGCAGCACTGGCATTGTGAGCCATCAGTTTATAGGGACGGGAGGGTGTTGTGGCTTTTCCTCTGTGACACTACGTCAAGTGAACAGATCCCAAGGGAGTCGCTTGTAAAGTTGGGGTTCTGCAGGAAGGGTGCACGGTTATTGTTTTAGTTTTCTATTACTGCTATAACAAATTTCTACAAATATAGTAGCTGAAAACAACACAAGTTTAGTATTTTACAGCTGTGGAAGTCCGAATCAATCCCAGTGAGCTAAAGTCAAGGTGTTGGCCTTCTCCTGACTTTGTCTGCCTCCCTCTTGTTAGGACCGATGTGATTTCCTTGGGCCCACCTGGATAATTCAGGATGCTCTCCCATTTTCAAAAGCCTTAATTTAATGACTTTTATGAAGCCTTTTAAAAAAAATCATGTAAGGTAGCATACTGACAGTTTCAATGGCTTAGGACATGGACATCTCGGGAGGCCATTATTCAGCTAATCACAGTTATAGTTTCTTGATTGGACGTTGACTTCAGCACTGGATTTGAACTGCCTTCTAACTTATGGAGTTGAGGGGCATTGACCATGGCAGCAAACATCACTGACTGGTTAGACAAGGATGCGCAAGTGCCCAGGGGGTCCAGAGAGTGGCCTGCTGGGTGAGGGGACTCCAAAAGCAGGAAGCTCCGGGCAGGACATCTGGTACCAGGAGCTGAGGGATTGGATGATGTGGCCTGGGAGCCAGATCTCCACCAGGGAAATGTGTGGGGGTGGGAGAAAGCAGATCACCACCTCTCCCCATGTGAGCCCCTACACTCATGGACTGGTTGGCTGTTTGGAAGGGGAAAGCTTTGCATCAAACATAACATGGGGAGGTATGAACCACATGGACTTTTTACTAGGAAGCTAGACCTGCCCAAGCTGTCATGCAAGCCAGTGGGGAAACACAAGTCAACCTCTGACAGCTGAGCTTCAGTAATGAAAAAAACCACAGCTTAGTTAGTGTTTGTGTCACTAGCAAGGGCAGGCTCCTGAATTAACTGGTTACGTGTTTTTATATCAGGGTCAAGACTCCGATGAGAGAATGAAGAATCTTAGGAAGAGGAAGTCACAGCAGCTACCTTCGCTTGGTTGCCACTTGCAACACCTCAGGAAGTAGTGTTTTCTCTCCAGAGCTGTAAGTGTTATCTGTGTAGCTGAACAGTGGGGAGGCCCACTTCTGGCCGAATTAGAGAAAAAATTCAGCTTAGCAATGCTTGGTTAACACATCTTGAGCATTTTTCTTTTTCTTTTTTTTCTGGAGAGAACCTTAACTGAGCCTCACGCTTGCCTGGAGGGAGGCGTTTGAAGATAATCTGTCACCAGCTTGCTCTCTGACCCTTATTCCTTTCCTACAACCCCGACTTCTTGCCTTCCGTGAGTTCTCTGGGAGGCCATGGAGCAGAACAGTTAGGAGGGTGGGCTTTAGAGGGAGTCAGGTTTCCTAACTCTGTGGCAACACACTTATTATCCCAGGTGGGCAAAACACAAACTGTTCTTGGTAGATATTGGGCACTCTGATATTTGGGGTAGTGGGGTAGTAGGAACATGAGCTGCTGCATCTTTAATACCGAGTTTCAAGGAAAGTAGTTCTCAAGCTGGATTCTGCCACACATAGACATGTACCAGCAGGTAGGTACAAAATATGCACTCCCTGTCCTGTGAGCTTGATGGCATCCCAGCTCCAGAGCCCTCATAGTGTGCTCTTTGCATAAAAGTTGCATCTGACACAAGGGAATTACATTATAGTGACAGCATTCTATGAATCATTGTGTTGGAGCCAGGAAACCAAGAATCCTCCAGAGTCAGCAGGTAGACACAGGCCCTTTTGCAAGGCTTGATTACCTGTGGTGGCCATTGATAAGTGATGTGTTTCTCACATGCCATTCAGGCAAGTGGGTTCTTCAAATTATTGTACTCATCCGCATATGTTGAACAAACTGTTAATTTTACCAATGGAAACTCATTTTTAATATTCATGATGCTAATGAAAAAACTTCAAGTGTTGGTTAGAGATAAAAATAGCTGAGGAGCTTGTAGTAGCCTCCTTTGGAGTGGAGCCTTTTGATTAAATGCCAGCAAACCACCCCTGGAGCGTGCCTTCCTGATTAGGACATGACTGCCACAAGGGCGGAGCCCAAACCAACAAATACACACATTTATAGCACACTGTTTATGTTAAAATATTTTAAAGCAAACTATAGATGACATGACATCTCTCACACCTTAGTTTCCTCTTCTGTAAAATAAAGATACTAATACATAATTCACACAGTTGTGTTTAGACTGTTGAGTTATGAGAAGACTTAGTATAGTGTCTGGTAAGTAGTAACAGCTCAGAAAGTGTTGGCTGATGATGTGGTTGTTGTTTTGGCTTAGATCCAGCCAAGCAAACATTTTTGAAAAGCAGTGTATCCATTGAACACTTTGTGGTTGGCATCTAAAATTTTTTATTACAGATTTACATATAGTGCAATCATGGTTCTCAAACTTAATTCATTCTGGAAAACTGTTTGAGAAGCAATTTGTTTGAAAACTGAATCTCCTTTGTTGCCTGAGAGACGGGCAACCGATCATGCAAGTGTCAGCACGAAAGCGTTGCTGGGTAGAGAATCCAGACCCAAAGTTTTGTTAGACAACCGACTTTCTTTTCCGTGAACAACTTGGTCGAGAACCAAATTGTTCAAAAACCAAGATTTGAGAACAAAGTTTGACCGTAATAGCAAAGGGTATAATTTCTGGCTTGGAGTAATTGTTTTTTCATTAAAATCAATGTACTGATGTCTTAAATATATCAGATGACATCTAAATACTGCAATAATATGATGCCTGCTATCGTTATTTTAAAAATACATGAACGAGCTTTTCTTTCCTATCAAAGCTCTTCTGTAAATTTAAAGTAGGAAATTTTGTTTCTTTACTTTTTCTCTTTGAACTTGCATTTCTATTCCACTTACCTGGCAACATTTTATGTTAGCATATTTTTATGCTTTAAAGCCTTTTATTGATTACCCTGTTGTATTTTCTGTAACAAATATATGCATGTAAGTAAGTTTTGTAACTCATTTTATTTCCTGTTACGTAAGACTCTAAATGTTAAAACATTGTTTAGATTAGGTTATCATTATAGCTATCTTTTTGTATACAGTTGTTCAAAATAATATAAATGTATTATAAATTTTGATAAACATGTACTAAAGAAAAATTAAACTTGTATTAGCAGTTAACTTACTATGATTTTAGAAATTAACTCATGTATCTGGACAAATATTGTTTATTTCTATAATGAGACAAGAGTTAGCATCAATTATTTTCCCAGTTTTATTTTTTAAAAGATTTATTTATTTATTTATTTTTAGAGGGGGAGGAGAAAGAGGAGAGAAACATCAATGTGTGGTTGCCTCTTACATGCCCCCTACTGGGGACCTGGCCCTCAGCCCAGGCACATGCCCTGACTGACCACTCTTTGGTTCACAGGCCAGCGCTCAGTCCACTGAGCCACACCAGCCAGGGCTCCAGTTTTATTTTTAATAATATAAAAAGTGAGGACATTTATTTACATACAGGCAAACCACAGAGGTATTGTGGGTTTGGTTCCAGACTACCACAATTAAGCAATTATTGCAATAAAGCTAGTTGTAATCTTTTTGCTGGTAGAGGGTCTTGATTTCAATTTGTTAAACAATCCAACACCTGTGAAGTGAAATAAAGCAAAGCACAATAAAGTGAGGTATGCCTGTGTAAGAGTTGATTGCAGTGGAAGGAGTCTTGCCACAGTCCTGGCATTCAAGTTTTGAACTCTGCACCTTTCAAGGCATATTGTGACAACTGCTGAGAAATAACTGGTAAGCTAGATATGAAAGCCGTGAGGCTGTTGTTTAAATCACATAGACCTGGTACAATTGACTTGTTTCTTTTGCCTGGCAAGGAATCATGATTAGCTGAGGTGTCTGATGAGGCTTACAGGAATATGAAAGGTAAGAATGCAAAATGCAATGCTTATAGATATTTCTCTCTTATTTTGATATCACCCAAATATTTTTGTTTTTCCTCTCTTCTTATCATTTTCTCCTCTAACATAAAATACGTAATAGAATTTAACTTTATATCTCAGTTTGTAAGTTATAGGATAGCAAAAGGGGAGTGTGAATTAGCTAAAAGAAAGAACACCACCCAAGGACAAAAAAAGGGACTTTGCATCCTTTGTCTTTGGGAAAGGCTTAGTGTGTTTGGCTGTGTGCAGGATGGTTGTTTCGTGTTAGGCAAAAGTGTGACTTTGCTTTTGTCTTTATTTGGAGGTTAAATATGGTCCAAGGACATGTGCCTGAGTGCCAACTTAACAAGGGATAGAGTGTTATAGCTTTGAAATGTGTCAAATTGGCTAGGCTGAAATACTCTCTCTAGAATTCCCTTTCCTGTTTCCTTTTAGGGTTCACCACAAAGGAGATCCTTAGTGGATGTGTAGGGTGCAAGTGAAGCAGCTGCCGTTCTGTAGCTTACATGTGGATGTTTACCTGCTGGCTCACCTTGTTTGCAAAGGCAGCAGCTGGGTCTGCTTTAGGTGTTCTGACTCCCGGGCAAGGATGTGTGTTTATCTACAGGACAAAAGACCCTGGCTTCTGCAGGACACCGTGAAGGTCGGAGGCACGAGAACCAATGCAGGTTTCAGTCTGCCCTTGTGGGCTTCATGGTGCTGTGGGTTCCAGCTTGTTCTTGCTCTCCTTCACTTTGCCTCCATTTTCCCTTCATAGCTGTCTGTTCAGTATCAGTCAGGAGGATGGATGGTTAATTTTATGTATCAACTTCACTGGGCTAAGGGATGCCCGGAGAGCTGGGAAAACATTATTCCGGGTGTGTCTATGAAGAGATTAGCATTTGAATTAGTGAACCAACTAAAGCAGATGGCAGTTTTCTATGTGGACAGGCACAGTTAAGGCATAATCTAACCTACCGAGGGCCTGATTATGTAACCAACTCCCACAATCGGATGAGGTCCAATCCTTGTAACAAACCCCAGCTTAATGGTTCTGCTTCTTTGATAAAACCCTGGCTGAATAATAAGTTATAAAAATAAGTTAAAATCAATATGGTATTTTAAGAATTTGTAATAATTCTATTCAATTGGTGGTTTACAATAAAATAACATTGTAAGTTATTTTATTGTTGCAGCCAGTTGTTTGATAAAGGCATGGTATTCCTCCCATAACTGAATATGGGAACACATAGAAGTCCTGGTGTTCTGTCTTGGAGAATGATCATATTACAATTTAGCATAATAATCAACCCTGGCTGGTGTGGCTCAATGAATTGAGCTCTGGCCTGCGAACCAAAGGGTCACAGGCCAGGTCCCCAGGAGGGGGTGCACGAGAGGCAACCACACATTGATGTTTCTATCCCTTTTTCTCCCTTCCTTCCCCTCTAAAAAATAAATAAATGAAATCTTTAAAAAAAGAATTTAGCATAATAATCAGAAACTAATAATTTTTTGAACACTGTAATCAAATTTCTCCAATTTCTTTTATAAAAGAGAAAGGTAAGTACTGCTAAAAACTAATTGGTCCAACAGCTAGCATATAACTTATTTTTTATTAATAGAAGATTACAAATATTAAACATTTTATAAAAAATGAGATTTTACTCTAATTAAAATAAATATTTCATGATAAAATGTTTTAACTGAACTAGTAACAATATACACTAAATTTAAGAAAATGCTGTTGGTGGGTTATTTCCAGTATGTCTTGAAAATCTGACCAATCTGGAAAATATTCTTGTTACATTTAAAAAAAATGAGTGTCACTACCCTCTACTGCTTTGTCTGCTCAAAGTTACTCTTCTTTCCAACTAAAGACAAGTTCTAGACATGAGTATTGAAAATAGCAAAAAATATTTGCCTGTGTTTAAATACATGAAACAAGTTATTTTTAGTATTCAGAATTCTAATTGATGCTCTCTTTGCTTTACTCTCACGAAATTCTCTCTCAGATGATTTATCCTCTGAAAATAGATAGGCTGATCTAAAAAAAACAAAAAGAAAGAACAAGATATATGAACAAACAGGCCACAGAAAGAGAATTACAAATTGCTCATAATCACAGGGAAAAAGATTTAGCTTCATTCAAAATAAAGGAAATGCGAGGTGACAGTGTGTGGCGAGAAGCAAAGCTTGAAGCTTGGAAGTGAGAGGCGAGGCCTGGGGTGCACTGAGTGGTGGTGGGGATGGGGACGGGGTGTGAGATTCGGAGCTGGGGGTTCAGGGACGGGGGAGGAACCTGGCTTCCAAGTGGTCATGATGGGTTACAGTCCGAGTGTTAGTGATGTGGGGGAGAAAGCGGCCACCCCTTGAGATTATCAAGATAATATGTGCTCATTATAAAAAAAAAAACCTTGAAAATTTTGTGAATAAAGACAAATTCTACCCCTTAGAATAAGTATTGTTAACACCTTTGTGTTTTCTAGCTGTCTTCTTTTTGTGCATCATGTCTCCACATAGCTGTATTTGACCATATCGGGAATAACCTGTATTGGCAATTTTACATCTTGCTCTTGTCATTAAGTATTTAAATTCATCTTTGTTTTGACTTTTAACAGTTAAAAAATGTAGTAGGAAAGGCACTATGCTGGGTCGTGCAGTATACAATTTGTGTGTGTGTGTGATTATATTTTCCAGTTTGTTCCTCAAAGAGGCAATAGATCTTATCTCTGCCTGCTCAGACTTTCTAATCTCGTAGAAGAAATGAAACACGTACATAATTAACCTCAGTTCAGTGGCAGTGCGTAAGTCATGGATTCTTCAGAGATACCTTGGGGATGAGATGAATCTGTATATGCACATTCTGGGTGTTTTCCTATTTTAGTAGCTGACGTTGAAGAACTATAACAATAATCCTGAAGCATGCCCCAGTCTGCTAACGAACAATAGCTGCTTTTCAAATGCAGAAATCACTGAAAGGTTCGGTAAGCTCATACATAACTAAGGGTTATCAGAGTCACCCGAATCTGTCTTTTTGTCATTGCTCCCCACTTCTGAAAGGTCGTGCTGCCAGTGCTCTGTTTTGTCACCAGTCTCTGGCATGTTTTGAGGGTGAGGAATCCATGAGACATTCAAAGAATGAGAAGAGGCTTTGCTCCCTGCTTCTTGCTGTGCCATGGGAAAACACTAATTTAGAATGATTAGAGCGAAATAATGAAGAAGCTGTAATGGGACGTTAGCCATGCATGTGACACAACAGGAGATGCCCCTACTAATGAGGAGACAGGACACAGTCTCCAGTATTGAGAGACTTAACTGTGAATTCTCATGAGAAGTTAGACTTTCAGATAGGAGGGGCCTGGGAGATCCGAAGTGAACCAGTGATGGATGGGTACCCTTTTCTGAGGCAGAGAATTCCCAGGTTGCGCTGCCTCCTGGTGTGTTTCATGTTATTTTTTTCTTCAGTGCTCAATCACCATTATTATAGAATGTATAATCCGAAGACCAAGGGTCACCTGTGCCTTCATAGTTTTTTATTATTCTTCCTGGGAAGCTTTCTGGATTTTGGTGAATTTGCATACACTTACTGCCCATGGAGAAATCCCATTAAATCTTGATTCATGGCGATTTTATTTGAAAAATAAAATCACCCCACCTTTCTGCAAAGATTTGCATATATTATATATTTCCCTTAGTGCAGTTGGGAAGACATTTTACAGGAAAGTGTGCAGACTTTATTTGGCATTTGTTGTTAAAGGAAAAGAGTCACAATATTTTTGGTACTCGCCTTTTCTGAAAGAAGGCAACGACAGGGCCGGCGGTGGAACACCAGGTGGCGATGTTTCTGAGAATTTCCCCACAGGAGCTCTCGGCTCCTAGAGCTCTGTCAATACACTCGGGTCTTCTGCACGATTCAACAAATGGGAAACCGCCTGAGCATTTTTCTGATATGCTTGCATGGAAAAATCAGACTAAGAAGTAAGTCAGATTTCATCTTAAGAAGAGTTTCAATGAATTTAGCCCTGCTTATGAGGGAGCCCTCTGGGGGCTTAACCTCGTGCAGGTGGAAAATGGTATGCTTGGGCATCTTATTGTGGAAATTTTTTTAGCAAGACAGGAAGTGGGGATTTAGGCTGTCATAGAATAATAATGGCAAAAGAAATAATAAGCTTTCTTTTAGACAAAGACAAGGCAGTGAGCCCTGTCAGAAGAAGTTGTGAATGTGTCATGTGTCTCTATCTGTGTCATGACCAGATAGAGAACGCAGTCCACCCATTTTCACCATTACAATTTATAAAAAATATTTGTCTAGGGTGTGCAATGTGTGAAATAATGCTTTTCTTTGTGAAAAGCCAAGATTCAGTTAGAAAGAAGGCGGCCAGGTGTTTTCTGATCATGTCACTCTGCTGTCAGATTGAGCTCTCTGAGGTAGAAATCTCTCTGGCCACGTCAATTTCCTGCTCAGAATCCCTTAGGCTTCAGGATGAAATCTGTCTCTTTGATGCTATCGTTGTAGACTATCCCCCCAGCCTCATCTCTGGTAACTCTTCACTTTGCCCTCTGGGTTCCAATCATACCTAACTACTTGTTTTTAAGCTAATGTTCACGGAGTCTGTTCTGTACCATGAGTCAAGTGCTGTGCTAAGGACTGTTACACGGGTTATCTAATTTAGTCCTAATGACAAGTCTAGGAGGTTGACACAGAGAGCTCAGGGAACTCACCTCAGAAACTCACCTATGGAGCCCATGAGGGCTAGGCTAAGATTTGAACCTGTGTAGTCCGACCACAGAGCCAGTGCCACTAGCTGTCTCCACTGCCCTCTCCACTTGGCTCCACTGCCCTCTCACCTGGAAGCACCATGCTTTCTCTTGCCTTACCACCTTTGTTCATGCTGTTCCCTTCCGCTTCATACCTGGTTAACTCCTTCGCCTTGTTGAGAAATCAGTATGGACATCGCCTCCTTCAGAAAGCCCTCTCGTGTAGCCCTCTTATGCACATGTGTAGCACCTGTGGTTAATTCTGCCAGCACTTGTCATACTTGTGTGTGTGTATAACTTTTTATAGGCTCCCTCCTCACCAGGCTAACAGCCCCTTTTAGGTAGGAACTACATCTTTCATATCCGTATGTCTACTCTGAGTTTCTGGAGTATAGGAAGTCTTAAGTATGTAAGATGGTCAATACAGTTTTTCATTTAGGCAATCAGGTGTGCCATGAACCTTTCCCTCACCTAACGGTCTGGATATAGCTTCAGGGCTTCAAGAGAAGCACAGGGGAGAGCCCCAGGCTCCTACCATTTTGTTTCTCCACCCTGAAGGTGCTGCTCTTGTCCACCCACATTCAAACCAGTGGGAAGGGAGAGAAGAAAAAAGGGTGCCCTCACTCTTTCCCTTTAAGGACCCAACTTGGTATTTGCACTACTCACCTCCACTCACATACTGTTAGTCAGGCTGAGTGATGTGGCTACACCTCGTTGTAAGAGGACCTGAGAAGTGCATTCTGGGAAGCCATGTGCCTAGATAAAAACTATTACTATTACTCTAGTACTATGGAAGAAGGGGACTTAATATTTGGGGATAACTCAATTTTCATCACAGCGAACGAAAATTAAAAAACCACTATAGAGTCTATCTTGGCTATATGTTTGTGCTGTGTTAAATCAACATGTGGAGTGTTGATTTTTTAGTTTACAAAATAGTAATTTATTTTATAGACTCCAAGAATTTTCTGGCTGGAATGACTTGTCTATGCATGTGTTATTAGGTGAATTGATTTAGTGGAAGGATAGAGGAGTGGCTTGTTTGAGAAGTTTTCCTGGAGAAGGAGGATCTTGTCTGATTTTTGAAGCATGTGTAGGAGTGAGCCAGGTGAAGAGGAGCTCATGTCTCCAGGTCTGGAGGCTGCAGTGGTGACCAGAGATGCATGGGCCACCACCAACTTCATGCCGGTGCCATCAGCTGGCACCCAACTTCATGCCTGTGTCTCAGATCTCTTGCGTTCTGTCTGGGCTTCCCTGTTGGCAGTGAGTGGGGGAAGTTGTGGAGCCTCGCTTGGTGCACACAAATACACCACAGCAAGGGCAAGGCCCATGGCACCCTGTGGAGTGGACCTTCAGCCTGAGAGGAGAGCTGATGGATGTGTTTTTATCCCTTTCTCTCTAGGCAGCGAGATCCTAGAGGCGTATTTTCAGTGGCTTCTCAGAGGAGCCACGTGAGGTCAGGCAGTCAGGTGCATCCACGTGCTGTACCTTCGCATGGCGCACCTGTTCTCTGCTTCCCTCCTCTTGTCTCTCACTTCTGCCCTGTGGAGCTGCCATCCCTAATAAAGGGGAAACACAGAGGCCTTCACCTCTCAGACTCTGCTTTCTGAAGAACATCTTGTTTCCTCAAATCCCACTTCCCATCCCAGCAGCAGCAAACATTCATTCCCCTCTCTGTTACCTCTGTGAGAAAGGTGAGGTGTACAACAGCCATCCGTGTGAGGACTGCTCTCCCTGCACCCCACACTTTCCCTGAAGCAGACCGTAACTTCTGCAAAGACTTAGAGGCCCAGGACTTTTCCAGAAAGCCATTCAACCACATATTTCCATTTAGATCTCGTTGATCCCGTGTTGGCATGGAGAGAGGGCGTTATTAGAGTCTGCAGTTGAGTGGTTCCTGCCCCTGCCTCTGTCTGCACAGAGGAGCTTGTCATTGACACAGGGTGAGGCAGGCCGGGAGGTGGAGCTGCAGGCTTCTGGCATTCTTCACGGCTTCCAGGAGCTGGGGACACCTCTCTCCACAGTCAAGTTTATGTTAGAAGAAAAGTACCCCCTGCCCCTGCCTCATACCCACAAAAACATTCTCCCTCAGACACTCATCAAGAAAAAATAGCATAAGAGTCTCATCTTGACTGTGGAGTCCCTACTTTAAAAATACTCAGAGGAGATTTCACCTATTACCTGTTAGCCAGTCTTGTTTTTGCCTTTTATTCTTTTAATTGTAAGAACATGATATAAAAAAAATTAAGAAAAAGCTAAAAGATCAGCCACAGTCCCAGTCGTCTAGTATAGTGCCAGGGACTTGCTGGGAGCAGCTGGGATAGGTGACCTTCACGGTGTTGCCCGCATCTAGGAGTCTGTGATCCTGGCTGTGATTGTATCTCTCCTCCCAGTCCTGCTGAGGCTGGTGACAGCCCATCACCTTCCCAGGCCCCACACTCCTCTCAGGCTGACCCCGAGTGGGGCAGACCTTGGATTGGTCAGAACTAGGGTGTGTAGTCCAGGTGGTTCCCCGACTAGCTCAAAAGTGTCAACTCTCTGGGTCTGGGAGCTACTTCCTGCTGTTAGGGGGAACTTGAATGTTTTTGATACAATAGTAAAACATAAGAGTGTAGACATTACTCTTCTTAAATAACTGTAGAAAATAGAGTGTAAAGATAGTCATTCACAACACCAGCATCTTATGATAATCATTTTTACTACTTGAACATATTTTCTTCCGTATCAACATAGAAAATGGTCTCTAGCTCATCATGTGACTGCTTGAGCACCCATACTACCTTGTTAGCATGAAGCCCAGTGTCTCCCTCTTCAATTGCGAAGGGATGCCCCCCTTTCCCTTCTTTGTTGAAAAACTGCAATTTACTTGGGATAGTGGTTTAGTTCTGCTTTTGTCAGGCATGAGTAGCACCAGAAACTATGTTATTTCTCTACCACTTATTGAATCATAGTGTTGCTCTTGATTCTTTTGCACTGTTGGACTAATGACTTTGGTGCTCACTAAAACATTGCAAAAACACTTCTCATGGTAGCTTTAAGATTATAGTCATTGACCCCTAAACCCAGCAGCATCTAAGGAATAAGGCAACTAAGGAATTTGGAGTCCTTCCCCATTCCCTGAAAACCTTTGGGTTGAGCTTGGACTAAATCTAAGCTACCCCTTCTCTTCAGGGTACTTTTATATCATGACCTTGTTGCCCTTTACTAACACTGAGATTTTGGGGGAGGGATTGCCCCATAATTCTCCCAACAAATCTCCTTAACTCAAATTTCGGTAAGCAGAGGTGGAGCATTACAGTACCTTCTTACCCCAAAGGAGCCTGGGCACTTTATGCTAATAGATCTACTCATCCCCACAATCCTCCAGTCCTACTTACGGGAGGGAGGGGGAACTTTTGCTAAGCTGCATAGAGGATAGAAGACCAGTGTGTAACTGGTCTTTTCGCCACCACCCTACATTTCTATTGTTCAAAGGAACCCTCAATCAGAAGCACATTGGTAACTGTTTAATCACCAGACCTCTGAAAAAATAAAAAGTCCTCATTGTTTGTTGGCCAAGTTCTATGGTGTAAACACTCTTACCAATTTCAGCCTGCCAAGGTGATGCCATGGGCCTGGGAGCTGGAACTGATGCGTGCATGGGCACGCTCTGCTCTTGGGAGTCCAGCAAACTCCAGGACACCACTGCCTCAGTGACCAGGCATGACAGAGATCTGCTCTGAGGGCACCTTTCATCTTGGCCTACCCGAGAATTGCCGGAAGCATTTTGTAAGTATGTAAATAAACAAAGTATACCACATTATATACTTAAAATGGGGGATCATACCAAATAACATATTCTCTAAACATTTTTGAAATAAAGCTTCTGGTATCCAGTTTTTTTTTGTAATTATCAAATACCTTAGAGAACTAGATTTATTTGTGTGTGTGTTTAATTATTAGGTTAAATAAAATGTGCCCATCACTTCAAGCACCTCCATCCTAACCAACTCCATCATTTTGCCTTTTCATGATTCCTCCCCACCCCCTTTTCTTCCCCCTCCATCCTTCCTGCCTTCCTTTATAACTGCTAAGGAAATCAAGACATTGAAAAGCCAAGTCCACTGTTCGGGCAGCTCTGAACTCAATTCCTAGACCCCCAAGACTTGGACATTATTGTTTAAAACTGTGTAATATTTTGATGAAGAATCTTTTGTTATTTATTAAGCATTTAGTCCAGAGGTGTAACCAATATCTGGTAGCATCAATTTCCTTTAGGAATCTTAGCTATAAATTATGATACACATTTGCTTTAATATCAAAATTGACAGTTTTGTCTCAAAAGACTCTCTAGGGATTCAATAAAAACTAAGTAATGCTATGAAAAACTGTTCCCCTTTTCCGTGTTTTGAAAGATGAGTGTTGGTACCGAACTGCTATCTGTCCCCTGCCCCCATGTTAGTTTGGCATCTGGTACAGAGAAGACCCCCTTCTGGGCAGCTTCCTCCCACAACATTTTCCTTCTCTTCTGGGGATTTTGCCTATGGCCTTAAACACAGGTGGTAGGTTGATATCACTTAGTCAAAATAGGGGAAGCTTACAGGAACTGTGTATTTATTCAGCATACTTTTTATTCAGAGTTTACAATGTGCAAGGCACTGTATTAAGTGTGAGAGTTTTCAGTGAACAAAACAGACAAAATCCCTGTCATCATGGATCTTATATCCTAGTAAGGAGGGGCAGACAATGAAGGAATGAATGAATGAGTGAATGAAAAAATAACTGCTGTGCAAACAAGGACCAATGGCTTGCTGGGGCAGAATTAACTTTTTGCTAAAGGTCACAGAAGAGTCCTGGGGTCTTTCAGAAAGACCTCAAAACTCAGTTATTTTGTTGCAGACTCTTGAAAGGCACTGTTTGGGGTCAGGGAGATGGCAGAAAAGTTCTTGGCTCTCAAGTCACCCTTTCCATCCATCACTCCTCAAGACCCACTGGTGGTGGGCTGGCCTCCCCTCCTCTCACTCCCCTGCCTACTCAGGGAGCCTGGCACTGACGTAGTAAACAGGTAGCAGCAGAGGCAAGGGCAGAAGGAGCCCCCACCCCCCACCAAGATGCAACCACAAGTCCCGGATTTAAGTCCTGGCCTTGCAATTTACTAAATGTAAGGTTCCAGCTTGCCTACCTTCTCTGAATCTATTTCCTCACCTGAAGACAGGCTGCTAAATACACCTTGAGGATCACTCTGAAGTTTCCAATAGCTGATACATGGGAAAGCATGTTGCAAACATAATGTGCTATTTAAATGCGATCTGTTTAATGCTATGTTGATGATGAGCTAAAAAATCTGGTGACAGAGGTGAGTCAGTTTGGAAATCTGTCACGTGCTTTCTCTGCGATCCTTTCTCTCTCTTGCCATGCAAATTGCATTTCCAATACAGTATTAGATGCTAAGCTATTTTCAAGTGGGGATTTAAGCCAAAGATTAAAGAAGCGCACAAGGCACTTTGTGATAGTGTGAGACTTCTGTTTAAGTCTGAACCTCCTTTGTTGTAGCAGAAGGTTCTTGGGATTTGACCTAACAGCAACGTGACAGTGGGGCCTTCCCAGGTCCTGGGTGCTGAAAGGAAGGGGTGGAGCTTCACAGGGGGTCGTGGGGCTCAGATGGAGGTGGGGTATTGGATGACTGAATAGTGAGGTGGAGAAGCACTAGAGGGAATGCTGCCTAGTCAGTTTGGACAGTGGTTTTTTCACAAGTATGAACTTCTCTGCCATTCTGTATTAAGTTCCATTAAAGTTCATTAAATTGCATTAAATCTACTCTGTAATGTCTAAGAACAAGCCATTTCCTGTGGCTCTGAATTGCACATACAGGGTGTCCCCTGTGGTAACTTAATAACAAACTTACTTTTGGTTGTTATTTTGCCTGATACATCAATGCTAACTGTAATCTATAAGCAGCCTTTTTTTTTTTTTTGGTCACCTCAAGATGTTTATTGTGCTCTAAATATCAAATTTATGTCAAGGCATTTGCATGAATGAAATGATCATTTTTAAAATTTGGTAATTAAGCCCTGACCAGTGTGGCTCAGTTGGTTGTACTTTGTTCCACAAAGCAAAAGGTCACCAGTTCGATTCCTGGTCAGGACACATGCCTGAGTTGTGGGCCTCATACCAGGCACATACCAAAGGCAACCAATGATGTCTCTCCCCCATATCAATGTTTCCCTCTCTCTCCCACCCTTCCCCTCTCTCTAGAAATAAATAAATAAAATCTTTAAAACATTAAAAAAATAAAATTTGGTAAGTAAATCTTTATAGCTGGAAATTCAGGAGCAAGGAGAAGAGAGAGAGCAATTGACAATGTATGGACCCAAGTCAATGTTTGGGACCATTATCTGTATTCTTCAACACCACATCTTTAAAGTGTGTGGACACATTGTGTTTAAAAACATATGCCAACCACTCCAAGACACATTATAATTAAAATGGCAAAATTCAAAGATAAGGAGAGAGTCTTAAAGGGAGCAAGAGAGAAACAGAAAGTAACATACAAGGGAGCTCTGATAAAGCTAAAAACTGATTTCTCAACAGAAACACTGCAAGTCAGAAGGCAATGGCAGGAAATATTCCAAGTAATGAAAAGAAAATGTTCTCATTAGCAAAGGCTATGCTCCCCAGCAAAGTTCTCATTTAAAATGGAAAGCAAGCCCTGGCTGGTGTGGCTCAGTGGATTGAGCACTGGCCTGCGAACCAAAGGGTCACCAGTTTGATTCCCAGTTAGAGCACATGCCTGGGTTGCAGGCCAGGTCCTCTGTGGGGGTCATGAGAGAGGCAACCACACATTGATGTTTCTTTCCCTTCCTTTCTCCCTCCCTTCCTTTCTCTAAAAATAAATAAATAAAATGGAAGGCGAAATAAGGAGTTTCCTAGACAAAAGAAGGTTAAAAGAATGTACCACCAACAAACAAGCATTGCAAGACATGCTAAAGGGACTGCTTTAAGAAGATGAAGAAAAAGAGTGGAGAGAGAGGAACACAGGTACAAATATGAAAAATGGCAATGAATAATAATTAATAATTAATAATAATCTTAAATGTAAATGAATTAAATGCTCCAATCAAAAGACATAGGACAGCTGAATGGATAAGAAAATATGACCCACATACATGCTGTCTACAAGACACCCACCTCAGAATAAAAGACCTACACAGACTGAAAGTGAAGAGTTGGAAAAAAATATTCCAAGCAAATGGACAGGAAAAACAGCTGGGGCAGCAATACTTATATTAAACAAAATAGATTTCAAAACAAAGAACATAAAAAGAGACACAGAAGGACACTTCATAATACTCAAGGGTAGAATCCAACAGGAAGACATAAAATATTGTAAACATATATACACTCAACATAGGAGCACCCAAATATATACAGAAAATCTTTGAGGGCTTCATATAGACAGCAACATACTTAGAGTCAGGGATTTTAACATCCCACTGTCAACAATGAACAAATCTTGCAAACAAAGAATAAACAAGGATATCATGGCACAGAACAACACTCTAGATTGAATGGTCTTAACTGAGGTATACAGAACCTTTCACCCCAAAGAAGCAAAATATACATTCTTTACGAACACACATGGAATAGTCTCAAAGACAGACCACATGATAGGACACAAAACAAGTCTCAACAAATTCAAGAAATTGAAAACATACCAAGCATTTTCTCAGATCACAATGGCTTAAAACTAGAAACCAACCTAAAGGAAAAAAAACCCCTAACAGTCAAATTCACGGAGACTGAATAACATGTTATTAAACAATGAATGGGTTAACAATGAGATCAAGGGAGAAATCAAAATATTTCTGGAAATAAATGAAAACAAACACAGAAGAGCTCAAAACATAGGACACAGGAAAGACAGTCCTGAGAGAAATTCATAGTAATACAGGACTACCTAAAAAAGATAGAAATATTTCAAATAAACAACCTAACTGTACATGTACGAGAACTGGAGGAACAACAACAAACAAAGTCTAGAGTGAGTAGAAAGGAGGAAATAATCAAGATCAGAGCAGAATTAAATGACATAGAGATTAAAAGAACATTTAAAAGGATCAATAAATCCAGGAGCTGGTTCTTTGAAAAGATAAACAAAATCGACAAACCTTTAAGCAGGCTCATCAAGAAAAAAAGAGAGAGGACCCAAATAAGTAATATCAAAAGCAAAAGAGGAGATATTACAACTGATAGTACAGAAATACAAAGGATTGTAAGAAACTATTATGAACAACTATATGCCAAGAAATTTGATAACCTGGGCAAAACAGACAAATTTCTAGAAACATATAATCTCCCAAAACTGAATCAAGATGAAGCAGAAAGCCTGAATAGACCTAAAACAGCTAGTGAAATTGAAACAATAATCAAAACACTCCCAGCACACAAAAACCCTGGACTGAATGGCTTCATAAGAGAATTTTACCAAACATTTGGGGAAGAGCTAACCCCTATCCTGCTCAAACTGTTCCAAAAAATTCAAGAAGAGGGAAGACTCCCAAACTCTTTTTATGAGGCCAAAATCATTCTAATCCCAAAGCCAGGTAAAGACACAACAAACAAAGAAAACTACAGGCCAATTGATCACTGATGAACATAGATGCTAATATCCTCAACAAAATATTGGCAAACCACATCCAGCGATACATGAAAAAGATCATACACCATGATCAAGTGGGTTTACTCCAGGATGCAAGGAAGGTATGATATTCGCAAATCAATAAATGTAATACACCACACAAACAAAATGAAAGACAAAAATCACATGATTATATCAATAGATGCTGAAAGGCATTTGATAAAGTACAACACCCATTTATGATAAAAACATTCAGCAAAGTTGGAGTAGAGGGAGCATACCCTAACATAATAAAGGCTACATATGGGAATTCTACAGCCAACATCATACTCAAAGTGCCAAAACTAAAAACTTTCTGCCTAAGATCAGGAAAAAGACAGGGGTGTCTGCTTTCACCACTTCTATTCAACGTAGTATTGGAAGTTCTAGCCACAGCAATCAGACAAGAAAAAGAAATAAAAGGCATCTAAATTGGAAAGGAGGAAGTAAAACTGTCATTTTTTCCAGAAGACATCATAGAGTACACAGAGAACCCTATAGACTCCACCAAATAAACTATTCAAACTAATAAGTGAATTTGGTAAGACAGTGGGATACAAAGTCAATATTCAGAAATTGAAGGCATTTTTGTACACCAACAATGAAATATCAGAAACAGAAATCAGGAAAAAAGTCCCATTTGCTATAGCAACAAGAAAAATAAAGTACCTAGGAATAAACTTAACCAAGGTGGTAAAAGACCTGTACTCAGAAAACTACAGAACACTGAAGAAAGAAATTGAGGAAGACACAAATAGATGGAAGCATATACTATATTCATGGATTGGAAGAATTAATATAATTAAAATGGTCATGCTACCGAAAGCAATTGATAATACCAATGACACATTTCACAGATATGGAACAAATATTTCAAAAATTTATACGGGACCATATATGACCCTGAATAGCCTCAGTAATCTTGACAAAATATAACAAAGTAGGAGGGATCACAATACCTGATATTGAACTATATTACAAGACCAATGTAATCAAAAGAGCCTAGAACGGGTATATGAACAGAAAGATAGATCAACAGAACAGAATAGAGAGCCCAGAAATAAACCATGTCTCTATGGTCAGTTAATATTTGACAAAGGGGGCAGAAGCATAAAATGGAGTAAAAGAGCCTCTTCAATAAATGGTGTTGGGAGATCTGGACAGGAACATGCAAAATAATGAAACTGGACAACCAATTTAAACCATACACAAAAAATAAGCTCAAATGGATAAAAGACTTAAATATAAGTCACAACACCATAAAAGTCCTAGAGGAGAACATAGGCAGGAAAATTTCAGATATCCCTCACAGCAATATTTTCACAGATATGTCCCCTAGGGAAAAGGATTTAAAGGAAAGAATAAACAAATAGGACTTCATCAAATTAAAAAGCTTCTGCATGGCTAAAACCAGCATCAGCAAAATGAAAAGGGAACAAACTGTATATGAAAATATATTTGCCAATGACACCTTGGACAAGGGTTACACAACTCCACTCCAGGAAGACAAACAATCCAATTAAAAAAATAGGCAGAGGACCTGAACAGACATTTCTCCAAGGAGGACATACAGAGGGCCCCGGGTCGTACGAAAGGATACTTACCATCACTAGCCATCAGAGAGATGCAAATTAAAACCACAATGAGATACCACTTCACACAAGTCAGAATGGCCATTATTAACAAATCAACAAACAACAAGTGCTGGTGAGGTTGTGGAGAAAAGGGAACCTTAGTGCGCTGTTGGTGGGAATGCGGACTGGTGCAGCCACTGTAGAAAACAATATGAAATTTCCTCAAAAACTTAAATATGGAACTACCTTTTGACCCAGCAATTCCACTGCTGGGATTATAACCTAAGAATCCTGAACCACTAATTCAAAAGAACCTATGCACCCCT
>PVKM010022774.1:0-13252 GCA_004027735.1 Carollia perspicillata
CATTTAATCCATTTACATTTAAGGTTATTATGGATAGGTACTTATTCATTGCCATTTCTGTACCTATGTTCCTCTCTGTCTCTCTCTTTTTCTTCCTTTCCTTAGAGCAGTCCTTTTAGCATCTCTTGCAATGCTGGATTGGTGGATGCATATTCTTTTAGACTTCTTTTGTCTTGGAAGCTCCTTATTTGGCCTTCTATCTTGATTGAGAGCCTTGCTAAAATCATTTTTTAAAACTCTGCACCTGGTATTGGTGTTGCTTCCATTTTATCTATATATTTCATTTCTTTTTGTGGAGATATCTGTTGTTCTTTTGCTTGGGATATTTTTTTTGTTTGTTTTCTAATTTGATGTCTGTGTTTTCAGTAACTGTGCTATGTCCCCCAAAACTATTTTGATTATTTTATGATAAATGTGTCTTGTTGAAATTAGTCATCCAATCCTTTGGGTTGCCTGAACTCTGTGGTCCAGGAGTGTTCCTTATGGTTTTTGTGGCCCCCTGTTGTAGTTGCATATTAAATGCTCATGCCTTTTTTGTGGGTAGTATAATCCCTTCAAGCTGGGTGACTAAGAATAACCTTTGCCCTCTATGTGTGGAATACTGTGTAGTTGCTGTCTTTTGATGAGGTGTTGTTCCCAGAAGCATCTGGAGACTTCAGGAATCCACCTCTATGTATACTAATTGCATGGCTAATTGGTTTGGGCCCACCACTGATTTTGTTGGTTCTGGGTCCAGTTGGGTGGGTTTCAGAAACAGGTTACATTCTGATGTTTTGTATAACCAGCCCTAGGCTATCAGGCTGGTTGCTGCTTCTGTCTGTGTTTACTGGATCTGCTTCTGCATGTGAGAGGTCAATCTGTGTAAGACTCAGCTTTTCCCTGCTTGTAGTTGGTAGGAGCTCTGTATAAGTACAGAGGCTCCCTGATATTTACCTCCCCCTTACAGCCTTTCTGCCCATCCCTGAAGTTATCTGTTTTTTCTAGAGTGTTTTGATGAAAATGTATAAGTTGTGACCAGGTTTGTTGAGATAGGATTAGCAGGTTTCCACTTTGTTGGTCCTGCAGTCTGTGAGACTCTCATTAAGGGGAGAGTAGCTGATACTAATGCCAACCCCTTTACTCCTTACCAGAGACTCTGATGCTTGCTTCCTCAGGGGTGTTCACTGCTGTTTCAGGATGAGTACATTCAGCTTTCCCCTTTGCAGAGTGGCAGTGCACAAGATCCTTGCTAATCCACTGAGAATAGGAACTTTAAATAGAATGAATAATTGCACAATCAATGGGCATATGCCTTGGAGTAATTGTGAGATGATACATATCTATGACTATGCTGTCCTTTCAGTTAGTATAAGTTTTAACATACCTCCTATAATTCAAACATGTCATCATGCTCAGTGTGCTTTTGTAATTTTTAAAATATGTATTTTTATGCAACATGGCCTTAAATGCATCCAACTATATTATCTCATACTCGAAGGAAGACACAGCAATCTGTTCCAACACAATAGAAGAAAACTGGCTATGTTGAACTCACTGGAAGATAATATGTAGCTCTCAAACACTGTACTTCCCCAGAATAATTATAGCTATATTCTATTTATATTTTATGAGACAACTTTATAATTAATTTCCCCATTCTCTACCCAGATATATCTATGCTATATAGCAAACTTCAATAATTTCAGGGAAATCTTTCCTTTAACAGTGGCAATAGCTTCTACTTTTCACTTTGTTTATAACCTAGTTTATCCTTCTGTGTTGGTGAGAAAATATGAGTTGATGAGAGATATTGTTATAGGAGAATCTCCCAGAAACTCAGTTCTTCTTACCAATGCAGTAAAGAATTACAGGTCAGTGAGTTTATTATTGTGAAAGCAATGTTTATTGGAGGTATGTCCTCATGGAAAAGAATAGGACTTGCTGAAGTCGGGGAGAAAGGCAAGAGCAAGGATGGCAAGGGCAGGGATGGCAAGTTTAAGAAGAAGACCAAGAGCACAACTGCAAGAGAGCAAGAGCAATAGAGATATATATTTCTTCTGAGGTATTATATAGTTGGTGGGGCAAGTGGTGAGGGAGAAGAAGTTACATATTGATTGACAGGTAAAGGTGGTGCTAGCTTTCCAGGACAGGGGGTTGAATACTCAAAGGTATTAATGTGCTTCTTCTTTTAGGCACTAGGGGCTCTTTCCAGCCTTTCAGGCTTTGAGATGAAAGCAGTTTCAAAGGCTTTCTTTCCCAGATAATGGGAAAAGATACACATAATTTCAAGGACTGCTGAATCAGGAGGTGGGACATGTATCCCTCCTTCTCCCTGCCTTTGTTTCCCTTCTTGATGCTCATTCTACTGTAACAACACATAGCAGGGATCTCTCCTGGGAAAAAATGAATTTATCTCACTTTAATCAAAGTGGTTCTCTTTCCTGAGGATGGATTAGATATTGTCATCCTAGCTCAGTTTCATTAGACATATCCAAGTATTTTTAGTATCCTTCCATTAAGTTTTAAACTCATGATGGTGGCCTGTCAATAAAGGTTGGTTATAAACTAAGCACAAATGAATAAAAGCTTATATATTTACAGCACAATATTATTAGGCAATCCAGATGGAGAACTGAGCTTCTGTAATAACCTTGATACTAGGACTTTGTTAATAATCATGTTGTCCACTGTGGTGCTCCAATTTTTGCTTAAAAGTTGCAGCTAGTCAGGTCTACAATTTCTCAATAGTAAACCACCAAGAATTACACTGTCAGCTAAGTTACTAATGGAAATGAAATATGTTTGTTAAGTGAAATAATTTCCTTGTATATTTTTATTGCTTTATTGTTTGAGAGGATTTTGCATCTAAAAAAAAAAAACAGAAAGGTGAAGTTTTTTTCTTTCTCTACTGTGCAACATTTTCAGATCATGGTATTCAGATTTCCAAGCTCAGAATTACCCACAAAACTGACTAAAAATACAGATTCACTAGCCCTCCATAAGTTTTTGAAATATTTCCAGATAATTCTGAAACACAAACTATGACCTGAACAGGTACCTACAGATAATTCTAATATAAACTACAGTTTGAAAACCACTGATCTAGGCATTGAAGGCATTTCAGAAAGTAAAGCTTATTTGTTGAGTAAAGCAGCGAGAAAGGCTTTGTCCCTGACCCCCAGCCATTTTTTACTTTGTTAACAATAGAAATTTATTTCTATACTTTCCAAAATAAGTGGGTTTTTTTGACATTTCAAGTTTGGATCAGTTTCAACCTCTTTATTAGTGACCAAATAATACTATTCTATTATCCTGTGGTGAGGCTCAGGGAGTCTGTTCTCTGGAAAGTGCTCCACCTTTGCATGAGAATCCTGACTCCTGGTTTCCTGGTTGTGGTTAAGAATAGTTCCACATGAACCTGGTTCAGGGGAAAATTTTGTGCTGGCTGCAGGGCCACTTATTGATTTCAAAAATGTGTGGCTTGCTTTCCAAGAGAGGTTGGTTGCCACTGTGTTTTGAGTCACTTTATTTTAAGATGAAGAACTGCAGAGGGAAATGTTATGAAATATTTTTTTCACTAGCTCTTTTATCTTTATCAGCTAGTTAGGTCATCAGTGCAAACTTGTCATCACTGTATAGAAATGTTCACTTCACTAGAGACTTGTTTAGGGGTAACAAGTTAACTTTCACTGTTAGAGAGTTACTGTTGGGTCACTGAATGCCTTAAGTGAAACATGTGTATGGACTTTAGGTAAGTTTTCTTGATTCTCTATACACTGCTGTTCAACCTGCAAATGTCTCTTTGAAATGCAAAATGGATACATGTAATGTTATAAACATTTAGAAATTAAGTCCATCTGTTGTCCTAGTGTTCAGAGGAACAAAAATACATCACAGAATTCTAGGACTCAGAGGTACGTTGGTAAAATAGTTTACCAGTTATGTGAGGGGCCCTTGAAGCAACTTTGACTGACAGATGTCCACATACAATTGTTTCTTCTGTTTTTCTCTCTCCTTACCTTTCAATTCCCTTTGTCCTCAACATATTTTTTCTTATTTTCTTTCTACCTTTCCTGATCAAGGATTGGAAACAGTGCTACTGATAATCTAATCTAATTTATTTTTCTGCATAGAGAATTACACTAAGAATATTAATGTTACATTGAAGTGTACAAGAACTGCTCATGCTGTTAGAACAAAGAAACTTAGTTTTAAATTCTGGTTATATAACTAGAAAAGTGTCATTAGACACTGATTCTTAATCCTTCAAAGCCTCATTTTTTATGTGTAAAATAGGGCTCAGGATTTCTGCATCACGGCATAGATTGAAAGTGCCAAAACTTATGGCAGAAACTCAGTAAAAGCTGACCTTAAAACTGATTAATTCTTCAAATAATTAATTACTTAGTTCTCTACATAAGAACATTCTTTGTAAAACTGAGAGTAGAGTTGAAGTTATAAAATGTCTTCTATGGTTGGTAAGGATTAAATATATCACAGGCATTGTGTCACGGATGACATTTATTATATGTTCATTGAATGTGTTTTATGAAGATTAACAGAAAAATGTTACTGGTAATGAAATCATTCATTCTGAATTATCCAAGATAAATTATTTAAAATGAGGACTTTTACCATGTCTAATGAAAAAATCACATATTTTACAATAAATTTATTTACTAATTATATTTCCTAGAAGTAGACTGAAACATATTTTATTAGATCCCTAAGCCTGGTTTTAGATTGGGACATGTGATAAACCTAGTTCCTGGGAGTGATGTAAAAAAGCATAGTAATTTGCCAAGGGCTCTCCTGCCTCACATAGCAGTCTCAAAGCCCCAGAGGCAGAACAATGGTATAAAAAATAGTGTGAACTGGAGGTTAGTCTGAAGGAAGAGGTCAGATACCAATCTACTTTGAATATACCTCCACAGTCCCATCCTGATATGTGAAATTTAATTGTCTCTAAATATGTCTTTTTCACTGGTATTTAACAGTGGAGTGTCTGAGAAGGCAGAAACATTTTTCATTAATGAAGATCTATTGTTATGTTAATTAAATACTCTGCATTAGACAAAAACATTTAAAGTTGTGCTATGTCATCTGCTAGCCAGATACTGATTTTCTAAAAAATTAGAGATTTGAAACTGAATTGAATATACTACCAATAATCACTCTTTTCCTTCTCCCCATTTGATTCTTTATGTCACTGACTACCATACTGGATAGATAGCATGGACAAGGAAAATACGAGGTCTGTCTGGAAAAAGTCCAATCATTGTTAATATAATTAATAGTTTGCACAACGTTGATGTAACCTGGCAGGCAAGGAGAGTGGACTGAAATGAGCATGTGTGAACAATGACAACTTCACTGTACTAGTCAGTGGGGGCAGTTGACACCATTGAATGAGCATGTGTACTGTGTGGCCATCACATTCAAAATGAGTGAGTAGAGCAATGAGTCTACATAAAATTTTGCACTAAGCTTGAACATTCCTCCACAGAAACTAAATGATTCAGAAAGCCACAGCTATGGTTAACTGCTGATTGGCAGCTTCACTGTGACAATGAGGCTGCTCATGCATCACGCCTTTTGCAGAATTTTTTTGTGAAACACCAAATCACCCAGGTGAATCAGCCACCTACAGCCCGGAGTTGGCACCCTGTGACTTCTGGATTTTCCCAAAACTGAAATCACCTTTGAAAAGGAGGAGATTTCAGACCATAGATGAAATTCAAGAAAATATGATGGGGCAGCTGATGATGATTGGGAGAACTGTGTGAGGTCCCAAGGTGCCTGCTATGAAGGAGACTGAGTCATCATTGTCTTATGTACAATGTTTCTTGTATCTTGTATCTTCTTCAATAAATTTTTCATATTACATGGATGGATACTTTCTGAACAGACCTCATATATTTAGCTAGACTGTGTGAAGTTCCAAGGAGAAGCAATATCTATATGAGAATGTGGGCCAAGAAAGAATCCTGTAGAACTATGTGAGCCTGAGAAAGTTTCCATCTATCATGGACCATTGGGACGACAATGAAAGCTAACCAAACAAAAGTATATGTTTTTGATTTGTCTTATTTAATAAAATATAATCATTACCTGTGAAAATAAATCTGACTATTTTAAATTAGTAGAAGCTCTTCATATACATTTATTTTGCTTTACGTTTAGCTGTGCTTCCATCTATCAAAAATGTTATAGTTAGGCAAGGATGTGACCATATATCATTAATCCCTTATGAGGTCAAATAATATAACCTACCTAAACCACAGGAATTTCATGTTGCCGTGAAGACTTAGACCTATAATGAAAGATAGACATTCAGCTGAATAAAAAAACAAGTAAAACTTGTATTTTGAAAATAGCAATGAAAGTTAAGTAGATGAATAAAATGAGTGCCTTCAAGACAAAGTGCATATTTTATTATTTTTCTCAAGTAAAAGAAAGTTAGCAGGGCAAAGGAGCAAGTATTATATTGGTTTTTATCTATTAGTTTGCAGAAGGGAGAAGGCCCCTGCTATTATTTGACCTTATATTGATTTAGTTTCTCACACAGAAGTTTAAAACCTCTCTTCTCTCCTTTTTCTCCCCAAAGGAGGTTTTCTTTTTCTGGCAATTTGTTTACTCAGTAAAGGTTTCTTTCAAAGGAAAAAACATCCCTGATGATCACAAGGGGTGATAGAGGATAGCTTGTCCTTTTTCTGTGGGAGAAAATAATCTATTTGCAAAATAATTGGGAAGTTCAATCAAAAGGTAAATTTATCCCAGACAGGAGAAAAAATATCAAAAACTAGTGCAGAACAAAATTACACCAAAAGAGAAGGAATTTGGTTATTCTTGGGAGGCCTATATTTTCTCACAAATGTGTTTGACTTATGGTGAGAATACGTCAACCATATTTCTCGGATATACACCAGAAAATTCTTGATCCATCCACTCACCTTGGAACAGCATATCTAAGTTTGACATCAGATAGTTTGATACCTGAGTGATCTTCAAAAGGTTGATATATATGACAACAGCAAGTCATGTTTGACTGAAGGAGATGGAAATCATATTTCCTATGCAACTGAAATAACTGTGCTCTCTATTCTTTACCTCCATTATAGAAAAAGATGAACTGAGAATTATCTTGAAAAAAAAAAACTATTCATTATAATCAATCACACCAACAAATCACTTGTAGACATAATCACAGTAGTATCTAAAAACCAGCTATATGCTCACTTAATCTGAATGATTGTTATACGTATTCCCGCTCCTTATGCAGTTCTTCATAAATCTTTGTGATAACTGCCCGTGTTAAATTTCTGGAGATGTAATATAAGAGCCTCAAATACAGCCCACAAGCATTTATTCATTCAAAAATATTATTGACTACCTGTTAAGTAATAAGCAATGCACTAACTGAATACAAGAGAAAACAGAAAAAAATAAAGGAAGGAAGAAAAGGAGGGAAAGAAGGAAGAAAGGACATAGAAAAGAAGGAAGAAGAATGGCAGGGAGGAAGAAAGAGAAGGACAAGACCCCAGTTTTCATGAAGGTTGCATGTTAATGGAGGTGATTAATAACAATAAAATTATACTTACATATTAGCAAGTATGATAAGTGCTAAAAGTAAAAGAAATGTTACAAAAGCATGTGCTAGGGGGATTTGACTTAATTAGGGAAACTATAGAAGACATCCCTGATGTGATAGTCAAGCAAAGACATAAAACATCAACAGCAAAAGGTAGGGAAGAGTGTTTCTGTGATTAGTTTCTACAATATTTTGTACACCACTCTGCATTCTTATCCTTGCAAACTAGAATGGAACAGGGAAAAGTCATCATGATCACCTTTATCAAGATGTTTTGAAGCCTCCTGCAGATTTCAGCCAGCTGTAAACCCTACATTGACATACTTCTTTCTGTGTTACTTCCAGTATTTCTCCCAAGGTCTAGAAAGCTAAAGACACTTCAAAAGGAGCTTACTTCTGATTCAAAATGTATACATCCTCATGCATTGATTTGGAGGTGGAGGAGCAAAAGAAAATAAACAAAGAATCCTTTTTTTATCATAACACGACTCCTATCAAAAAGTGATAATCCTTGATATTTCAAATAGGTCTTCCTTTAAGGCAGGCAGTGAAAGGCAAATGCCATATGATCTCACCTATAAGTGGAACCTAATCAACAAAACAAAAAAGCAAGAAAAATATGACCAGAGACACTGAAATAAAGAACAAACTGACAGTGACCACAAGGTAGGGGGTGTGGGGGTAATGGAGGAAAAAAGGGAAGGGGTCATCAAAGAATATGTATAAAGAACCCATGGAAAAAGCCAAATGGGTGAAAGATTGAGGGTTGGAGGTAAGGGTGCATGAGAGGGGAAATGGTGACAGGAAAGTGGAAACAACTGTACTTGAACAACAACAATAATAATTAATTATTTAATTTGTTAATTAATTAAAAATGTTTCAAGTTTAGTTCTTGTCCTCTATTTCGGTCTCTCCCTCTCCCTCTCTCTCTTGCTCACTTTATCTCTCTCTCTTGCTCTTTTGCTCTGTTTCTCTCTCTCTTTCATTCCTGACCTTACTAAGATACAACCTTACTAAACTCAATAGTTAATTTTCTTGATAATCCATATCCACCATACCACTATCTTCTATGTGGTTCAGAGAAGTACAGATATAAAAATTATTAAACCAACAATTCCAACTTTTTTAGTTTAATTATCCACATAAACAAGTAACATTTAATTATTTTTTTTTATGTGCAAAGACATTTGGCTTCTTTTCCTCCCTGAGTATATGTGTGATGTAACACAGGTTGGATTATTTTGCTCAATAGATAATATTATGTCTAGTATAGATCAGTATATTTTAATAACTCTTTTTTTTGTTTTGTTAAAAAAATTCAGATGTGGAAAAAAAGGTGATGTGAAGTAACCTATAATTTTTCCAAAAGATGTTTACTTTATACTCTTTTGACTATTGAAAATATACATTTAAAAACAAGATGAATGGAAATGCAATAGTCAGTCTCTTAAATAGCACAAAATATAATTAATAAGTGCCTACATTTTTAATTCATTTAGTTTATTTAAATAATTTTTCTGTTAAGATCTAGACATTCTTAAGTTTAGTATTTTGCCATTCATTTCCCTACAAGGCCTGTCAAGGACTCAATTCTTTATTTTCCTCATTTAGTATGCATTAGATACTCTTGTTTATGATCCTTTTATAATTGCTTGCTTTTTGTACTTAAATGCACATAATTTAGGTATTTCTTATACTTTTGTTAATAATTTGTTTTTTATTTCCTATAAGATTCTCATTTGTATTTTATTTCTTTACATAGATTTTAAACCAAATATATGGCCTTCTTTGTGCTTTTCTTTCTGGCCCATTTTTTAAAAATACAGATTCCTCTGTTATTTAGAAGTATATCATTATCTGAAAAGTGTCATTTAAATCATAGATTAATTTGTCATAGGAAATATAAGTGTAATATGAATGGAAAAATATAAATATAGGTTTAAATAAATTATGGAATGTTCACATATTGGGCTATCATGTAGCAATTAAAATGATAATGGCAACAAGTCTATTAAAACAGTGTGGATGTCTATACTATCATGATTAGTAGAAAAGGCAAAATATGTAGTTTGATATGCAATATTATTATGGACTTGTAGAAACAAAAAACAAATACTCTATAGAAAAAAGTGAGGTATATATGTGAAAGGAGAAATGATTATTTCTGGAGAGTGAGTTTAAGTGATTTTTTCTTTTTATTTATTTTTAGAGAGAGGAAGGGGGGAGAAAGAGAGGGAGGCAAATATCAATGTGTGGTTGCTTCTCACACAGCCCACACTGTGGACCTGGCCCACAACACAAACATATGCCCTGACTGGGAATTAACCGGTGACCCTTTGGTTCTCAGACCATGCTCAATGAACTAAGCTGCACCAGCCTGTGATTTTTTCTTTATATCACAACTTTATGAATACATATTTAATGCAATTTAATATTTTTCTTTCTAAATATGGCCTTTACTGGACAAAGTTTCAGTAATACTGGTTTTAAATTGCAAATTTATTCATTTACTATAAAAGGTTGTGATAGGAACGATAGCTTCTAAGCTGATACCCAATGATGTCAGACTCCTGGCATTTATGTCTTTCTGTAATCACTTCCCTTTGAAAGTATGCTGAAAAAAGTGACTTGCATTTAATAAATAGAATACAGTAAAATGAAGAAGATGTCACTTCCAAAATCAGGTCACAAAAACTAGGGCTTTTGTCTTCCTTGTGCTCTCTGGCTCTCCCGTCTTGCTCAGGACAATGAAGTTAACTTCCTTTTGGGGAGCTGCTTTCAGAAAGAGCCTACATGGCAAGTAACTGAGAGCTGCCACCAACTGATAGCCACTGAGGAAACAAAGCAATCAGTTGAATATTTTGTAATGAACTGAACACTGACGATAACCATGTAAGTGAGCTTGGAAGCAGATTCTTCCCCAATGGAAGTATCAACCAGCACTTGCAGACACCTGATTTCACCCTCATTAGAGGGTGAAATTGAGGACCCAGAAAATACAAGCCTGAACTTTTGGCTCATCAAAACTTTACACGTGTATAGTGTTAAGCTGTTAAGTTTTGGAGTAATTTGTAATGTGGTAATAGGTAGCTAATGCAAATATTTTCTGGCACTTTTAAACATTTTAGATTTTGTTTCACCCAAGTATTCTCCAAATAACACTTGTGGTTAAAGGATGATCCAATTATTTAAAACTTGATAGTGGAAATCTGTACCATTGATTAAATAAAAATGTATAAATAAAGATAATCCTAATTTCATGAGACAAATGGTTACTGTCTTTAACATTTGTGTGTAATTTAAAACTCCAAGACAAGGACTATTGTACAGCTGAATGTGAATATAAAAATTGCAATGGATGACACAAAGATAATATTATGCAGAAAAGGAAAGGGTAAATTCCTGACTCATGTATGTGGTCTTTGGAGAAAGTAATATCTCTCTTTCTATTCTTAACCCTTGCATACTTGTATCAAAATTTTACTTAAGGACAATAAGTAATAAGACTTGAACAGGAATTGCCTAAGTCTACTCTTTATACTTGCCTCTGAGGGCAAGGAGAGGGACCAATTTCAATACATGTTACAACCCAATACATTATTTCCCCAATACATTATTTTCCCTAGTTTGTTAATGGCTTCTATAGTAAAAAGTTATGCAATAGTAAAAACCAGAACTTCTATAAATTGATATAAATGAATCCTAAAATGTTCAATTTAAAAAGCATTACAGAAGAGAACATTGCATCATAAAGAATGGTGAAATTTGTGTAAAATTTAATTTTATTGTTCAAGTACAGTTGTCTGCTTTTCCCCCCCACCACTCCCCAACACCCCAGCCATCCCTACGTCCTTCCCCTGATTCCATCCCCTTTTGGTTTTGTCCATTTGTCCTTTGTAGTTGTTTCTCAAAACCCTTCCTTCTTTTCCCCTCCCACCTCCCCTCTGGTTACTGTCAGTTTGTTCTTAATACTATATATAACATTGTACATAACATTATACATTACAATATATATATAACACTATACATTGTTTTTAAGATAAAGATATAATAAATATTTGAACAAACACCTGAAAATTATACACACCAAATAAAAAATAAAGTTTATTCCATAAAAGTTAGGAAAGTCCCATCGGTGCAGGAGTGACCCAGATTCAATTGATCTTTGGACTAGGTTCACAGTAGGGAATATAAGCTAACACAATTTTGCAAGTGAGGTCCTTTTGGCTTATTTAATGTTTCTCTTGTCTCTACAACTAAATGCATAATAGAAATTGATGTTACATAATTGTACTTCCTTTTCTGTTTTTACCAATTGGAAATAAAAACCACATGTTGATAAATGCTAGCAACTTTAGGACTTATAACCCTATTGAAATCTTTGAGCTACAAGTCTCTGATGATTTTTCCAATTAGATCATGTATCAAAGGGGAGCAGCCTCTACATTGATGCACCACACAGGGTTTTTGATTTATCATTCTTTTGAAAATCAGCTATTAACTTGTTATTTGGGCCCTTTTTGAAATTGAACACCTGACCCAAAAAGGCCTTGTAACTGTCCAGCTTGATATTTCCATTCATAGGTAGATCATGTCAGACTAATGACTCCTAGGGTGAGGAAGACCCAAGAAGCCTCACTTTTTAAATAAAAATAAGAAAAGATGAAATATGGCCATTTGCAACAACATGAATGGACCTTGAAAATATCATACTCAATGAAATATGTCAGACATAAAAAGTTAAGAACTATATAATTTCATTATTATGTGCAAAATAAAAATGAAAGCAACAAATGAACAAACAAGAAAAACAAACAAATTAAAACTCATAGACATAGATAACAGTATGGTGGTTTCCAGAGGAAGGAGGCTAAAAGAATAGTAAAGAGTAAAAGGGTTCAAATATATGATGATTGAAGATTTGACTTTGGATGGTGAACACATGATTCAATATGCAGTTGACGTAGCATAGAAATGTGCACTTGAAACCTACAAGTATATAATCTTATTCACCAATGTAACCCCCCAAATTTAATTTGTAAAATTGTATATTAAAGGATATATCCAGACTAACATGGACCTTTGATTTTACATGAACAATTGGCAATTGTCACTTTAGAGGAAATTTTGTTCCATACTCTGCCACTTGAAATAAAACTGCTGGTTCAATGTGGCTCTCAATTTACAGAGTTTCCCCTAACTGTTTGGGCCTGCTTCACTGATAGCATAATCTGAAACAAAAATGTCCACTAGACTGTCACAGCTATTATATCTCAGATCCATCTACACAGAACTGAAAATAGACGTGGTTATTTCACTGATAGGACAGAGCTCGAGGCTGTTCTCATGCTTCTAGTCAATATGCTTTAAAATGAACCATGTTATATTTTTACTATTGTCATTGACACAGTTGTTTTATTTGTTATCTGGAAAACCAGAGACTGGCAAATTAAAGACTTTCCCTCTCACTGTTTCAAGCTCTGAAAACAATGGCTACTGAACAAAATGTTGACTCACACACAGAGATGCCTTGTGAGACCACATTCTCTGATAAGATGGACTGCAATCAAGCTGCTACTTAGGACTGTACTTATCAGATTGCTACCAATGCTAAATGGATCTCTTACTGTACTGCACATGGCAAAATATCCACCAGCACAGAGTTGGCACAAAGCAAAATAC
>PVKM010022775.1:0-21597 GCA_004027735.1 Carollia perspicillata
TGCAAGGGAGGCTGGGAAATGTAGTCTCTATTTAAGGCAGTAACACTGGGAGTTCTATAACTAAGAAAGATGGGGAAACAGATATTGAGGACCAACTTACTATCTGTGGCATGGACCCCTACTAAATTCATTTCCTCTCCCACAGTGAAGGATTCTGAGCAATAATTCTGTATAACATGACCCCATCCCCTGCTCCTGCCCCTACACAAGAGAGGCTGGCCAGAGCTTCTGAACTTGGACCAAGGGAGAGATTCCATCATTCCATGTATCCAGTGGCTTATACCCTTGAGTGCTTCAGCCAAGTCTTTAAACTATGGTCTATAAAGGAAATTACTACATGAATGTTCAAAGACAGAATGCTACCCAAGCAGTACGTCCAGCTGCCAATGTCAGGGCTCCCTGAGGTGCCACTGCATTCCTGCTTTTGGGTGTTACAAGATCCACCCATATGCTTGTGATAAAAGTGCTCCTACTCCCCCCAGTGAGTTTCTGATAATCGCCCAATTGCCATCAAAGAATTCTAACTGCACAACCAGGCAATGTGTAAGGACTGCTGGTGGTGCCAGGGAAATGCCATGAAGTATGGAGGTCTGGCCTAGGGACCCACAGGAGGCTTCATAATCTGGGGTATCATAGCAGACACGAAAGGTCCTGGCCACGTGCCAGACACTGTTCCACTTTATAAAGAGTCTCACTTAATTCTCAAAGACTCAATGAGGCAAATGCTACTACTGTTAGTCTCATTTTATAGATGAGTAAAGCAAGACACAAAGGATTAAGTGACCAAAAGGTCAAACAACAGAAACAGTAGAACTCAGTCTTGTACCTGGTCAGCCTGGCTCTGGCTTCCACGGGTCTAGCTACCATCTGTGCTCAGGTGTTTAGTGTCTGGGCCGGGTCTCGATCAAAGGGTCAGACTGTTATGGGAAGAGGCGAGACTGTCCACGCCAAGCAGAAGGCAGCTGGGAGCCACATCGCAGAGTCAGTGGGCACGAGGCTGACCTGAGGAGTCTGGAACAGCTTCGCCACACAAGCTCTGAGGAGCAAGTCTGGGCGGCCAGGCTGGAAAGCAGGGTTGGGAGTTGATTCTGGGTGGAGACTGTGAACAGAGTTTGGGGTTACTTTGGAGGCACTGGGGAGCCATGGAGAGTTTTGGAGTTGAGAAGTAACATGCTCTGAACCTGGCTTTGGGATGATTGCTTAGGAAGATAAAAGGGAGAGATAGTCAGGAGGCTATTGCAATGAATGATCCAGTAGAGATGCTCTTGACTTATGATGGGGTTACATCCCAACAGTGAGTTGAAAATCCCCTTAGGTGAAAATGCACTTAATATACCCAACCTACCAAATATCATAGCTTAGCCTAGCCTACAGTTGGACAGAACCATCTAACAAAAAGCCTATTTTATAATAAGGTGTTAAATATCTCATGTAATTTATTGTGTATACTGCTTTTGCACCATCAAAATGTCAAAAAATTGTAAGTCAAACCACTGTAAGTTGGGGACCATCTGTACATGGGATTTCACGAGGGCTGGAGAAGGGAAGATGAAAATGTGACTTCTTGGGGTTGAGAAGCAGGACTTGGAGCTACCTGGGAGACTGAGCGGGGAGGCGCCAAAGTACATTCCAGAGAAGTTCTGGGCCCACTGGCGGTGTGAGGTAGGGGTCAAGGGGAGGGCAAGCTCAGGTTAGACAGCAGGAGTTGGAGGTGCCTGTGGAACACCCTGGTGGAGCATCTCACAGGCAGAGAGGTCGGGACTAGAGATGCAGCTCTGAGCTCACACGTGTAGCCTGCTCCCTGAAGCTGTGAGCACAAATGACATCCCTGGGCGGGAGGCCCTTGACTAGAGCCTGGTGAGAGACAGCAGAACCAGTAGCCAGAAGCTGATAGGTAGCAGTCAGCTCCATGGTCCAAGGGTAATCAGGAAAGTGCACACCCAAGTGCACACCCAAGGAGGCAAGATCAGGCTCTCAGAAGGAATGCAGGAACCTGAGTGCCAAGGAGGTGGGCCAGGGCTTGTGGCCTCTACTGGGGGTTCAGCGGCTGGCAGACCCAGCTCCCACAAACCTTCTCGTTGCCTTGGATGTGGCTCCAGCCCTGGGGATCTGCAGAGTCAAATCGTTCAGATTTATGATGGAAAATGGCCCCAGGGACTGGGACAATTTACTGCTCACAAACGGATTCCAACTTGTCCATTAAAGTGCCTCATTCCGGTCCCAACACCCAGGCACGTTCACACCTCTGGTGAGGAGTCAGACCTGCCCAGGTGATTAGCATGTGGGCTCAGCACTGTATCCTAAAGAAAGCCAGGGCAGCCTTCAGTGCCCGTCCCACTCTGCCTGAGAGAGAGAGAGAGGGAGACAAGGCTACTCGATAGCCCACCAGCCTAGCCCTCCCTGGGCAGGGACTCTGTGGGGCAGGCCGCCTGCCCCCAGGGCCATGGCCAAGTCTGCTAACAGAGGACTGAGAGCAAGGCTTTGCCATCTGGCCCCAGCTCTGCCCATTAAGGACTGTGACCTTCAGCAAGCTCCTTTGCCTGAGATTGTTTCCTTTGCTGCAGAAGGGGAACCATTCACACCTTGGGAGGGTGTTTTGGTGATTAAATAAAATAACTGTATGAACCATGAGCCCAGTGCCTGGAGCATGGCACTCACTCACTGAACAGGAGTGATTATTATTACCCTCAACCCTGCAGTCTGGCCTCCCCCAAAGCGAGAGGAGGGGTCATCTACTGAGGGTGAGGTCACATGACAAGAACTGCTGAGCCACCTCCCCTCCTACACTTGTCTCCTTCTCAGAGAGAGAGAGAGACCCACAGAGTCCTCTGTCCCCTGTCCCTCCTTCCTCCACTCGAAGCTGCAGTGCCCACACCCAGGCAGACCTCCCTTACTTCCCCGAGGCTATGGGCCAACAGCTTAGAAACGCTCCCCCTGAGCCTCCAGAAAATGGGGCTTGGTGAGGGCCCAGCCCCGGGCAAAGGGCCTGCTCACAATCAGAACCTCCAAGCTGCCCAGGTAGAGGTGAAGGCGCTGGACCGGGCGAGCGGTCCTGGGAGGGAATAGGCAGGAGGGTGGGGTGCCTTCTCTCCACCTTGACCCCCTGGCCTAGTGGGCTAATGGGCAACCCACGGCGTCCTCCCCAGGTTTTCGCAGTGTTTTGCTGTTTCTTCTCTCCTCTCTCATTATAGTCCTGTTTCTCCACCATATTGAGTCTATGTCTCTTTACCACTCTGTGTGAATATGGAAGCAATTGACCAGTTTTGAAACAATGCAGAATTCTTCATGCTATTGCCTAATGTTCACCTCCCTGGACTGCTGTCTTCCCCCACCCTCGGCTCAGCCCTAGGCAGGCTTATTTTCTTTGCTGTGCATCTTTTAAAATTGGGATCAGAGCCAGGATGGAGAAGGAGATTGGAAATTTGACTGCTTCCCACCCAGGCTCCCGTCCTGCACGGCCCTTGCTGGAATCCACGCTGGGAAGTGCGAGAAGCTTCTTCCCAAAGGGAGACATCACCCTCTTGCCTGTCAGGTGTGTGGCCCTTGCACACCACCCTCATGGTTGGGGGGCTGCGGGGAGGGGGGTACACACCCAGGTAGCTGCTGAGGCAGATACAGACAGGTCAGATGTGCTTCAGCGACCCTCCCAGCACCCCCTATCCCAATGCACACACCCTGTGACAAGGGTCATTAGCCCAAATCGCTCATTAGCCTTAACTTAGACTTCAGGTGGGTCACGGGGGGTGGGGGCGCGTGTCTTGTGCTTGGCAGCAGATGCAATTCTTACCCCAAGAAGTTTTCTCAGCACGCATCTAGAGAGATGAGGGTGATGAATGTGAGTCACGTAGAAACAGGATAAGATGTAGGATTTGAAAAGCTGAGGTACTAGAAACAAGGCCAGTCAGTGTCCACAGGGACGCAGTGGGCACGTGGTGCAGCCCTGGGGGGTCTGTGAGCAGGGCGGGCCTGGTGTGGGGGCTGTGGGCGAGGGGGAGCAGCTTGGGCAGGGAGGCCAGCATGGCCACTCCACACAGAGCCCTCAAGCATCCGGCCAGGAGACCATGTGTCGGGACATGACGACCAACAATGACCAGCTGTGGCCAGGGGGGGCTGGCTCCTCTCAGAGCTACTGGGGAAGGCTAACAGCCTGGGTTCTGTTTTGGGAGAAGCTTAAACTTCAAGGAGGGTTGTGAGCAAATACCTGGCTTATCTTCCCATGACCCCCCATTGCGGCAGAAGCCCAGGAACCCCCAGAGCCAGGGACTGGAAGAGGAACCGGGTGTTGCCAGAGCCAAGGTCTCCCCTAGTGAGCTAGACTTGGGGTGGGTGATGCGAGCGTCTATATTTCTTGGCTGGAGGAAGACAGGAAGATAATTTGAGACAGTCATCTCTGATGTAGCAGAAGATGGTCCAGCAGATACTGCGTCTCACGGTTAATTGCAGAAGCAGCCCCACCCTCATTCACCTCAAGAGACCCCAGAGGCCCTATGGTCTCTGATTAAAGAGCTTGGGTCCCCCCCCCAGCACCCTCATTCCCATCCCCATCTTCAGCACGAAAGACAACCAAGAAGGCTTGCTGATGTCTCCTGAGCAAGGCCACAGCCCCTGGACTCACTCCCAGACACGCCCCGCCCCATGTGGCCCTGCTCGCAAGCCTGCCAGGGCATGGGAGGAAACCAAGAGCCTGCCACCCAAGATAAAGGTTTCCGTCTGATTTTGTGGTTCAGCTGAAGTCGTGTTCTTAATTGTTCAAATAAACAGTTTTCAGCCTGGAGGCCAGAACATGCCAAAACATGCCACTCCATTTTCAGCACCAACCGGGCACTACGAGCACAAACACATTTTCTAAGTCACCGCCAGCACTCAACAGTGCCTGGTGGACCGAGAGCTCAGCTTTGTCCCCAGGTCCTGTCTGGTCTGGGGTCAGCATCTGCAGCGCTCTGGGCGCCACTGACTCAGCCCTCCATCCTGCCACGCTCTGGAAGATACTTGGGTCTCGGGATTCTGGGTGTGGCCTGGGATGTAACAGCCCGGAAGAGCCAAGTGCAGGCAGCCCTTAGTGGTTGTCACCTGGCAGCAGAACCTCTTTTCCAGGTAGAGTACCAGGTCAGCTCCACCCAAAAATTTTTGAGAAGCTGAAGGGCTAAAAAGAGGACCACACTGGCTCTAGGGATGGCAGGTATCAGCGAAAGAACCAACAACTTATTTCGTTTCCTGAGCCTTTCCACAGAGGAAAAGGCTCCGAGGAGAGTGTCTCCTACAGGGACTCCAGCTGTGAGTGTGTGGTTTATCTGCATGGAACTTCTAAATGCAGAGGAGGCTGCTGGGCACATGCGAGGGGTGATGAGGCGTCTCTCCCTGACTTCTGGCTAAGCCCTGGAACTGTCCTCAGAGACATCCTCAGATGTCCGACTGTGCCAGCATGGTGGCCTCGGCAGACTGGTCTTTAGGAGCTCCTTTAGTGGGAAACACCAGCTCTGGGACTGGAGCAAGTGGCCCACAGACTGACTAAGACCACGGGGCAGGTCAAATAGGCTAGGGTGCCCAGCCTGTGTCCGAGTGTAGGGGGACCCTGGTGGCTGGGCCCACAGACCCAGTGGGAACAGAGGGCTGGTGGAAAGGAGCTGGACACACTGCAGACTATCATGGCCTAACGGTCCCCACCCCCTTGGCCTGTCTGGCACGGGGTGGCCTCTGGGAGCTGCTCTCTGGTGGGGAGAGGGAGGGGTTGGCAAAGCCAAACCCTTGGTCCAGTCGGTAATTCCTTCCTCCTTGGGCCCGGAGTCATTGAACCATAGGGCTCACAATTCCCCCAGACTCCTGGGGTCTGTGATGAAGGAAACCCAGTGAGTTTCCAGCACTCAGGGAAGAGACGAGGCCTGGAGAGGGAAGAGGACAGGCAACTGACACAGCTGTCACTAATCACAGGGAAAGGCTCAGACCAAAACTCATTTGGACCCAGAGCCTCTGGGCCCGTTTTGGGAAAGCTGACTAATCCCATAATCCTGCCCACCAGGCATTTTTTCTGCCTGGCTTCAAAGTGGGAGTGGGAGCGGGCCCCCAGAGGCAACGGTCCTGCTGAGGAATGTGCACTCTTAAAGGAGAAGAGCCACCTTCACTAGGTAATTGTATTGCACGGGAGGCCTCTGGTCTGGGACTGTCCGCACTTGTGCTGTGATGGCAGCGCCCATGCCCAGCGGGGGGCGGGGGGGGTAGTCCTCGAAGAATGGGCCAAGGAAACAGCACAGGGGGCCCTGCCTTCACATCAGGCAGGGCACCGGGGCCACCTCTCTCAGGCTGGCTCCTCAGACATGGGCGGCAGGGGAGGGGACCAACAGTTACCAGTGAAGAACCTCAGCATCTGGCCTGGACACCTGCCTCTCTGGGCCGGGCCCCTTGGGGGATGGCAATGAGCCCAGTCCTGCCCTCCAGGAGCTGCCAGTCTTCTTAGTCCAGACAACTCAGGAGTGATGGCCTCCACTTGTCCACACACCCAGCACTGCGGAGACCCCTGCCCCGGACAGAGACCCTCACGGCAGCACGTGCACACAAACCCACACACACACTCACCCCCACCCCACAGTGACTTCGGTGTACCCACCCAGCGATGCCAGTCCATTCGTGGGATGACCGGAGCCTCCCCGAGCCCCAGAACTGCCTCATTCCAGGAGAGTTGCGTGCAAACTGGGTTCATCTCTCCGGTCGTGTTGTCCTTTTGTTTGATATGCTCTCTGCAGAGATGTGTTCCCTTGGTGTGGTTAGGATGACGAGGGAGTCTGAGATGAAAATAGTTTTTAAAAAATCACACTTGAAAAGAAAAGAATCCTTTTCAGAAAATACAGACAAAAGAAAATTATAGTCTCACTGTAAACCTCACCAGCACCAGGCAAGGAGACCTCTGCTGTAGAGAACCCTCTAGCTGTTCCCCCCTGTTCTGTGTCTGGTAGTGAGATGGGGGACTGGAGAGGCACCTTCTAGGGCAATTTTTTTGTTGAATAGCTTTAGCCAATCTCTTCCTGTGAGTGTCCCGAAGCAATCTTTGACACCCCCAGCCCACCACACCAGAGGTCTCTTGCAGGCAGTGAGCAGAAATGCAAGGCAAGTCTGTAATAAACAAACATGTCCTGTTTCTTTAAGAGCATGGACTGAAACTTTGTTTGCAGGACGTTTATTTGGGCCTTGGTGGGAGGAAAGAAAGAAGATAAAAGCGGCTGGGATATGAGGAAGACAAGAAAGAAAAAAAAAGCCAGAATGCATGCAGAGAAATCTAGGTTCAGAGGGAAAATTTATTTTTGCAACAAGGATTCCAGTCTTCTGGGGACTGTTTACACTGAGCAATTTAATCACCAAATGCGTAGGTTGGTCAGGCACAATTCACTGAGAGAGCCTTGGCCGGCTGGCCTTGCCGAGGGTCACCTGCTGGAAGGACAGGCACTGCTGGGTCAGAGGGACAGACACTGCAGCTTCCCAGGGGAGGGATGAGACCGAGGTGGGAAGGACAAGGTGGGTGCCGCCTGGAGACAAACTGATCGTTGGGCCCGTGGGACCGAGAGTTCCCATCCTGGATCCTGGGAATGGGCTTCAGGCACTCGGGATCTCTGTCGTGTCTGTGCCTTTGTGTGGCGGGCACACACGCACACTCCAGTTGACAACACTCCTGGAAGAGAAGCCACAGCTTTCACAGCTTCTCACGGGGCTCCGCTGGTGTTTAGGAGCAGCAGGGAGAGTGCAGTTGGGGTCAGGCTCGAATCCAGCCCCTGTGATGTGGGATGGGCCGTGGGGACCATTTGCTGTAGGTGTGCCATTAAGTCTGTTTCCCCAGGAGTGGGAGCTCTCCTGGGGAAACAGGTGACCAGGCAGAGAAGTGGCACAATGACAGCTGTCATTCTAGCGGCAGCGACTGGAGAGGCGAGGCCGGGAGAGAGAGAGGTATGGGGATGGCTTTGCCAGAGTCAAGGATCCACTGTTGACTGAGGCTGTGGAACAGGGAGAAGCGTGCGGGTCTGGCCCCAGACTCTGATGCCCAGGCTGACCTGGTGACAAAGTAAGCCCATCCGCAAACAGGCCAGACACACAGCTCACCCGAGTGCACACACCTGCCACACCACCCTTCCTCCCGGCCCAGCCCACCTGGACAGCAGGCTCCCTGCAGAAACGATCTGCCCACGCTTGCTCTTTGAGGTCATGCCTCTGCAGGGAGACAGCTGAGGGCTATGGGTCACGCTGAGGACACTGTCTAGCCTGGCCTGGGCTCACAGAGGCAACTGAGCCCTTCTCGGGGGACAGCTGGGCTCAGACATTGCTGGAGCTGGTTCCCATCATTTTCCTTCATGTCATATTCTGAGGACAGGAGAACAGCCTGTTATTATTCCACTGGGGCCGCTTCAAGCTCTGGCTGCACCAGCTCCAAAGCGTGTCCTAGCTCCTGGCAGTGGGGACAGGGAAGAGGGCTGCATAGGGCAGCAATCAGGCCACCCTCAGTCCACGGGACTGCACGTTCACACTTCTGCCCTTCATGCACCCCTCCCACTCCCCAAAAGACCCTAGCCCCTGGAGTCCTGGCCTGGGATGTCACAGCACCTCTGTCCCCACAGTCCCGTGTCACAGGAAGCACTCCCTGGTTAGGGAAAAGTAATTTGGGAGATCAAACCACATTAGCCAGGAAACTGGGGTGATTGTGCTTGCCTTGAAAACTCAGAGCGAAGTACGGCAGCTTGCATCCTGTTTGATTGCTCCTGGGTGAGCCAAGGGCAGTGTGCTCAAAAGATTGCTGGATTTTGTGTTTCTTGAGGATAGAGGCTGGGCCACATGTCCCCACAGCACCCCTCCAGGGTTGCCGAGTACTTGTCTGCCGTGCATAGAGGCCCTCACCAGAGAGCAACCTCGCGCATGTGTGTCGGGTAAAAGGATGGACAGATGGGCAGAAGGACAGTCTATACCCAAGCCTCCAACAGGTTTTTCCACTCTGAGGTCTCTGTGCCAGCCAGTTCAGAGGGAAGAGGCCTAAAGGGAGCTGTCAGAGGGATGCAGGGGGCCCCGGGGTGGGTGCCCCAGGGAAGGAACAGAAGGAAAACACCCATTGGTCAAATCAAATCCCAACGGCCCCAGGAACCCTCTCAACAGGACCTACCTGGCAGGGACTGGGCTAAAGTGTCCATTCGCTCAAAACCTGCCCCAGCTCCCACCCTCCCCCTGCTCTCAGGGTGCCCCGTCAAGCCGGCTCTTGCTAAATAAACCAGCCTTTGTGTGTGTGTGTGTCCTGGAGGAGAGAGAATGGGCCGGGGGAGGGGAGGAGGACCTGTTTGTCAAAATAGACCTCCTGAATGCATTTAAGGGCCTGCAGTTTGGATGAGTAAATATTTTCCCTTTCAGATGAAAGGTGCAATCATCGCTGTTTTTAAATTACTTTAATTAGAAAAGATTGCCTTAATCTTTTACTTATCTGTACTATTGTGGGAACTGCCAGCAAATGAAGTGCAGGGAAAACAGGTGGAGTTTGACCTTTGCTCCAAGCATCTTGAATTTCTTCTAGGCTGGTAATTAAGAAGAATCAGGGGAAGTTCCTTGCAGAATCTAGGAAACACAACACACACACGGTCGCAGATACAAGGGCACGCTGGCGAGCGCGCACTCTCTCACACGCGCTCCCACACGCCTGCACACAGACACATTCTCATGCATGGGAGGGCCCACGAGTGGAAGGAAAAATGGACCCCAATGTGGCAGACCAGAAAGTTCCAACTTTGAGAGCTGCGTTCCTGCTCCCAGCCCTGAGAGGTGGCTTAATGAGTTTCCCAGGGTGGCCTAAAATGATTAATTAAGCAGACAGCCCCTTACTGCCTCCCCAAACAACGGAAACCCAGTAACGGTCTGTCTGGGGAGGGAACAACAGGGGCCCCAGCTCCACAGGCCGTTGGGGACATGGTGTAAGAGCCAGCAGCCCCAGATAAGGGGCGATAGCAACGGCCTGTAACGGCCACCAAGGCCCATCCTACCCAAGCCATGGCTGGCAGAGCTGGGCCTGGCGAACAGCCCTCTCTGCTCCTGGCCTCTGGCCTCCTGCTTTGTGTTTGGGCACGGCCCAGACCCAAGGGGACCCTTGACGAAATGGCGGAATGGTCCATCCCCACTGGGAGCCCTCCGCCTTCCCATCCCTGCTGCGTACCAGTCCCAGGCTCAGGGCGGACACTAGGAAAGGGTCTGGAGGCGGCCTGGGTGTTCAGAGCCATCGACGTGGAGTGCGAGGGGCAGAAAAGGAGGAGAAGGAGCGAGGGGCTCGTCTGGGGCTTCCCTCCCAGATCACCCTTGGATCCACAAACACATACTGAGCAGGTCTGGTGTCCAAGATACAGTGGTGATCAGTGGCTTAAAATTCAGACTCCCAGGCCCCAGCCGTGGGATCCAGATTTGGTTGCCCTTTGGGAGTCCTGGAGTCTAGGTGATTCTCGTGCCCAAGCAGAGCTCGGTGCTCAGGTGTCCAGACACACCTCAGGTTTCTGCACCCGTAACCTGGACTGGGTGTTCCTGGAACCCTTTAGATGTTTCTCTTGGGAGATGCCCCCAGGATTCAGCCGGGGTAATTGCTGAGTGTTGGGTCCTCTTTCCCACAGACGAGAGCACAGCCTATCTTCCCAGACAGTCATGGCCCCTGGGGACTGGGACAGGAAGGGGACAAAGGTTTCTCTGGCATAAGGAACACCCAGCTGGGGGGTTGAAACCTGTCCTGGGCCTTGTAAACAGGCCGTGTGAAGGGACTAGGGGTCCAGAGCAGGCCCGGCCCTGCCAGCCTGGAGGGACCGAGGAAGCGGAGGGGCGGGGAGCTGGCAGAGCCAGGAACAATGTTTTCCTTTCTAAAACGCTCTGGGTGCTAGGCTGGATCTCCAGCCGGGTGTTTACAGCGTTTGAACCACATCCACGACTGTGACTGCGTCTGTCTGTACACGTGTCTTTCGCTACAGGTAGCTGTGTGTGTGCCTCCGCACTCGGAGGGTCTGATCGCACCTGTGGGCGTGGGCCTCTCTGTGTCTGTCGGAAGCCCTCTCGGAAAAGAGGTTCTGGCTTCACTTGTGTGAGCTGCTCCACCTCAAAACATGGCTAAACTAAAATAAACCTTGCTGGAAAAGCTTTAACATCAATTTTTTTTTTCTGTCCTTGGCATGGGCAATAACACCAGTGGGTCTCCATGGTCAATTAGGAAGCTTGGGAAAACACTGCTTGTAATTAAAAGTCTAGAAGGGCCTCAATTAGGGCGGTGTGTGCCCTGCCAGGCCAGTTCCCAAACCCCACTCGGCAGCATTTCTCTCCTGGCTGGAAAAAGCCTTTGATTTGCACCAAATGTTCAGTGGCCATGGTGGACCGGGCCCGGCACTGCCTCCACGCCAGCTGCTCAGGGCACAGGCGGGCCTGTGACCCAAACTTTGTCTGACGAGGCCGGTGGAGTGGGCCCGGCCTTCCCCTCCTCCTGACTTCCTAGCCCCTCTGTGGCCCTGAGCAGCCACGCCCGGAGGTGCAGACCCCGTCCAGCCCAGCACCGGCTCCCTGTCCAGAATGGCAGTGCTCATTCTAAGAATTCAAGTCAGCATGTGAGCTCTGTCTGAGGGTGAGGCCACCATGGTCAACTTGGAGGGAGGGCGGTGTTGAGGTGCAGTGAAGGACACCCTGGGTCCCTTCTTCCTCTGCAGAGGCCACCCCATCTGAGCAGAAGCCTGGCCTTGAGCTACGGCCACCTCAGGAAATGCAGCCAGAGTGCACCAGACTATTCCCCAGGGACCAGAGCACACAGGGCCTGGCCAAGAAGGTCAAGAATCAGCACAAACCCTTGACCTCTTGACTCTCTAGGGATTAAAGACAAGGGGCTGACGAGGGGCCCAGGGTGCCGTGTTTACTCCCTCCTATTGGGAGGGTGGGACAGCCAATGACGGAAACTTGGAGGCCAAGGGTGTTTGTTGTCTTCCTGGGCAAAGGCTCAGGTGCTCCTCCGGGTGGGTGGGAAAGAGAAGTGCTCAGTCAGGTCAGGAGCAAGCCTCTTTCCCGTCCCAACAGGCACACGCGCGCACACACATACACACACACACACTGAGACTGCAAGTGGGTCCTCCGAGTCCCAGATCACAGCCACCCACACCAACTCACATTTCTACACCAGCTCGTGCTGACACCCGTTCACAATCACGAACAAAGCAACAGTTGGCTGTACAGACACTGTAACAGGGGCTGGCAGGCCCCACGCAGCGCCAGGCTGCGCTCCAGGGTCCTTGGCAGCTCCTAGACCCTCTCGCAAGAGCAGAAGCAGACAGGAGAATGGGGAAAGAATCGCTGTGCAGGCAGATGGTCTGTGATGCAATGCCAAGGGCAGGTCCTCAATCCCACAGGCCACGCCCTGGGGGAGCCTCACAGAGGTCAGCCTTGTCCCCACCGGCTCTGCTGATGCCCTGGTCCTCCAGCAGCAGGGAAATGGCGGGGGAAGGGTTACAGGCTAACCAGAAAAAACAATTACTAACGGGAAAGGCAGCACATTCCAGCCCTGCTTAGCTGGGCCGCCAGGGCCCGTGGGTGGTTCTTGGATTATGCATTTCCTTGAAAACAAAAAGGAAAGTTCAGGGCAGTTCAGCTGTGCCCTGAATCTCACTCAGGGGCCTTTGTCTCCTCACAGGCCCCTCACAGCCCGTGTGCCCCCCCCACCCCACGATCCCACTGGCCCGGCAAACGTCCACTGGGAAAGTGAGAACATTAATACCACTGACAGCCTGCAAGGAAAATGTGGGGAGACTGGACAGAAGAACAGAAGAAAGAGAGGGCAAAGGGAAAGGAGCAGGGACCTCGGCGAACTCGCGTTGCCCAGAAGCCTCCCTTCTGGGGTGAGGTGGTGACAATGTTTATTGATTCGCTCAGCAAACCTCTACGCAGCCCCTGCTCTGTTCCAGGCACTGTGCCAGGCACTGGGGTGATCCTTGAAGTTCACTGTCAGAAAAACATGGTCTCCCCATTTATCCCTCCGTGCACTCTCGTCCGTCTCTGAAAAGCCGGTCTCCTGAGAGATCCTATCTATAATATTCATACTGAGAAGTTGGTGGTTGATAATGGCAGAAAGCAGAGCCTCCCAGGGCAACTTACATCTGCCCACCCCCGTTAGAAATACTTCCTTATTGACTCTAGTCTTCACCTGATAAGGATGAACAAACCTCCACCATTTATTAGATGTATTTCTGTCTGGGGACTGGGAAATACCAATTACTTTCGCTTAGTCACTACGTTATTTCTGAGGTTTTTAAAAACACACTGTCAGCATGCTTTACTCGTTAAGGAGGACGGAGACGATGGTGTCTCCTGAAGAACAGTGGGACAGCCATCTTGCTGGAAACGCAGGAACAGAAGCAAATGGCCTCTGAGTCCTCCTGGACACCTCCTCCCCCGGGACCCCCTCCAAAGCCCTGTGAGTAGGCAGCAGAAATGTTTTGTTCCCTGCCACAGTTGTGGAAACTGAAACTCAGAGAAAGAGGGATTAAAGGCCTCACTCAAGCCATTGCACAGGCCGCCTCCTCCCTAGGTGGCTCCCTCTCCTCGGCTCTCAGGCAGCTAGCTCAGTCCCGTACGTGAGGTCTCAGCTTGAACACTGTCCCCCGGAGAGGGCATGTCTGACCCCCTGTCTGTGGCCATCCCCTCCGAATCGCCTCTCTGTTCCTTCCCCTCGCAGTGCATGCTGGTTCCACATGTGTGTGTCTGAGGTCTGTCTTCCTTACCCGACTACGCACTCCTGGAGGGAAGGGCTGTGTCTCTTTGTTTACTGTGCATGTCCAGGCACCTGCAACAGTGCTGAGCACACGGTAGGTACTCAATGTTTGTGGGTTGGCCAAAGAGATGAGTGGCCAATAGCTTGGGTAGGTGGGACCAGGTCAACTCCCAGGCCCCCACTCAGATTCGTGTTACTCTCCATCCGACTCTGTCCATGCGTGGGTTGGCAGGGTGCTCAGAGCCTTTCCGTCACAGTCAGGGACTGAATCTAAAATAGCCTAACCTTAAACAAAATCAGATTCCATAGCTGGGTTCCTGTGTCTTCTGCAAGGACCAGAGACCTGTATCCAATACAGCCTTATCCAGAGAAAGGGCCAGAAGGGACTGGCTAATGTGCTCCATTCGGACATGCTCATTTTCACACCTGTTCCACTGACGGTTACCAGGCGCTGAGCTGGGTCCTTAGACATGGTGCCTGCCCTCAGAATGTGCCACACTGTTCAGAAAGACAAGCAAAGAACAACACTGTAAATTGTGCTCAGACCAGCACAGAGTGAGATGCCCTGGGAGCCACGGGTCTGCTGGAGAGGTCAGGCGTGAGCTGAGAGCAGGTCTGACCAGGATGGGCAGGCCAGGAATAAGGGACAGCATGCGCAAAGGCACAGAGGTAAGAGAGTGGACCCGGGACATTCAAGGAGTGCCCTGGGCCCGGGTCAGAAGGTTCAAGCAGGAGAGGGGCCAGAGAAGGGGCTGGGGCAGGTATAGGCCAGGTCACCCAGGCCAAGGTCCACCGGCTCAAGAAGCCAAATCTCTGTCAGGTAAGCAATGGGAAGCTTGCCAGGGCTTTTTAAGAGGGGAGAGACTTGGGCAGCGTTGCTTTATAAACAGTGAAGGTGAAAAGGGGTCAATGGGAAGCAAGGCTGCCCAAGGTGAGCACTGATGGCTTGAACTTGGGAGGTGGAGGTGAGGGGACACATGTGAGGCTTGTGATGAACTGAGATGATGAGACGAGGGCAAAGGTGGTGTCAAGGATGAACCTCAGGATTCTGCTCTGCTCAGCTGAGTGGAGGCGGCGGGCAGGAATCCGGGGTGGAGGAGATGACATGTCAGCCTTAGCCACATATCGAGTTGGCTGTCAGGGATTTGAGCCTGGAGACGAAGACGCTGGGCGGGGGCTCTGGCGTTGCCTGAAGCCAGACGCTAGTGTTGTCCGGGGGAAGGATGAGGCAGGGAGCCTGGGATAAGTGAGAAAAGGGGGCCAAAGACAGAACCGCCCCTCCCACCTCGACTACATCACATGTTAGCCTCCTCCAAGATCCACTTCATGTCTTCCCACCCATCCAATGTGTGAGAGAGAGCGCTCAGCAAGGACTGGGCTGGGGTGGGGGGCCTTGAGCCAGCCTGGAGGGAAATTAGGATGGGCGGGGGGCCTCAGATGGGCGAGCAAAGGAGTAGAGGCAGGATGAGGGGCCGTGTTCCAGAACTTCGGGGTCTCCCTAGCTGGCTCTGGCCAAGGCTCAGCAGCCCCTTGGGAGTCCTTGGAGGAAGGGCTCGATGCTTTGAATGACCTCCCTTGGTTGGAAGGGAGGGGAAGGAGGACAGACCTTAGCCCATTCGGATGTGGTGGCCAGATGCTACAGGGGCGGCCCCTCCTCAGGGGGCTGTGAGCCCAGGGCATGCCTGGGTCTACATGGGGTCTCCAGGGACTGTGCCCTGAGGTGACAGGGAGAAGTGCATGTCCTGAAATAGGAACCTGATCTAGGTGTTGTTTTCCACTCCCTTTCCTTTGTTTTCCTTCTCAATTTCCTCTCTGCATTTCACAGGCCACACACTAGCTTGTTGCAGCGAACGTGGCCGTGGTCCTCAGAAATCTGTCGTCAGCTCTCAGCCCCTTTCCCTGAATCACTCCGTTGAGGTCGGGCTAGGTCTTGGGACCCCAGCTTGCTCCCTACGTTCTCCCCACCCAGTCCCCAGTGCATTCCTACCTTCGCCTGCTCTCCCCACTCCAGCCAGCCCGAAGAAGAGCCAGGGGACAGGGCTGAAGAATCTGGGAGTCCAGCAGACACGGCCAGTTTCTCTCCCTTGGCTCCTCTATGGCTACCGCATCGCCAGGGGCCAGCTGCTAATGGTCCACGCGGTCCCGCAGGCTGGTGCCCAGACAATCTCAGATGCCAGCAGATGGCCCCATCTCCTTTGGGATCCTTGCTCACCCACACCCATCTCCCCTTCACTTCTGGCATTCCTTCCCCCTCCTCCCTCCTCATTCCATGTACTTGGGGTGGGCTGGGATGACCCAAGCTTCAATTCTGGCCTAGGAGACCTGCCCATCAAGGTGAAAATCTCTGCAATAATTAACAAGCCTCCTTGGTGGTGCTGGTGGGGATGGAGAACTGAACAGGCAGACACCACATAGCCTGCCTATTGGGTCAATGAGGTCCCCAGAGAAAAGCCCCCCAGGGCGAGCCACTGCTGGGGACAGAACAGAGATCGAGCCCCTCCTCCTCCAGAGGCATCACAAGGCCTGGGACCCAGCATGTTCCTCGGGGCAAGAGAAATGGAAGTTAGGGGCATCCAGGGGAAGTTAGGGGAAGTTAGGGGCGCAAACTCCCAGCTCAGAAATGGGTCCAGCCAGGGAGGTGGGGTGCCCAAGGGATGCCCCTAGGGGCCTTCTGAGTCACAACCAGCACTTCTAGGTCCCTGATCGCTCACCCTGCCCCACATGCAGATCACCCAGGACTCCCTTGACCGGCAGGGTTGGGGGGCCGTGAAAGACCTAAACCACAGAGGCTGGAGGTGGGGAACCAGCTGGCTTCCAACCTGTTTCTCTGGAGCCACTGTCTTCAGCCCAGGCCTCCAGGTGGCCTGTTTCCTTCTTAAGGTTCCACAGTGGAGTTTAAAAGCGGGAACTCCCACTCTCAACCCAAAGGTGGAATTAAGCACTAGAAGTCCCTGCATAGCCAGAGTCAAGTTCGAAACCTTTGTGTCACCATCAAACTGACCCTGAAGTCCTGTGGATCACCCACCACCCCACGCAGAAGGAAGGGTGGGAGGAGTGAGTAATTACTGGTGTGGGCTGTTGAGTGCGTGAACATTTCCTGCAGCCCCGCTGTTGCGCCTTCGTCTTCCTGCTTTAGGCCTCCATTTCCTTCTCTCTGCAATAAGGATTTGGGATGAGATCTGTGGTTCCCAAATCCCACTCTCAGAACCCGGACATTCTATGGGGAACATCCGGGCCAGAGCAGCTCTGGCCTTATCACTTACACACTGGACTTCATTCCTAAGATTTCATGCATAGAACGAGCCCATAGCCAAGTGATGGGCTGGGTGATGCCCATGTCCACCCAGCCTGAACCTCCCAGGGTTGGGCGGCAGCACACCCACCACAGCAGAGGAGAGATGATGGACCCAGGACTAGACTCAACCCTCAGACTTCAGGCTGAGTCTGGTCCTGAACACACAAACATGTGTGGGGCACAGAGGGACAAGGCTGGCCATGGGCAGTGGGCTCAGGACAGCTGGGGCAGACTCAGAGGGGAAGAGGTACCTGTGTTTACTCATACACGCCTAGGGGCAGATGCCGGCACGCAGTTGCCCCTGCAGCGCTGCCCACGTGGAAGTCTCCAGCTGGAGGAACTCCCTTGTGTCCCCCCGACCCGCTTTCCTCCTCTGTGCGCTCTTCGAGCTGACCCGGCAGAACTCTGTCTGGATATGAGAAAATGTTTCTATCTCTTTTTAAAATATTTGGGCTTGTTAAAGACCAACACACTTTTTTTAAGTGTGTATAATTCAAGGGCAATTTGATCCATATGTTTCTGATTCTCTTAAACTCAAATCATCAAAATATTGATTTTTAAGAGCCATTTGATGTCTAAGAAACCTTTTTAATAAGCTTTTAAAGCTCTTTAAACCCAGAGGCTGGAGCCAGTGCCAGGGCCCAGGCTGGCCGCTGGCTGGCCGCACCCTCCCCAGGTCCAGATCGCTGGGAGCCTCACTTCTCTGCAGGCTTCGCCTCGGCCTGGCCCCCTGCTTCCCCCAGGACTCCCTAGGGGTCACAGCTACAATTCTTGCTGTCCTGACAGAGGGGCCCTGAGGGGCCGCCCCCTTTCTTTTCACAGACCTCTTGCATCCTTTCTTAAAGCACCCCTAAAACACAAACCAAGAGGAACAAAGAGATTTTTCATTTTCATAGGCTGCCTAATGGTTGGTTGTAGAAACAGGCTCTAATGAGCTTGGCCAACCCCAACTGAAAGACACTGCAGTTGTTCCCCGTTGTACACCTTATGTAAGTTCCCACTACGTTCTTTCGGCTACATTTCTAGAAGTGAAAACACCGGGTCACGCAGTGTGCACACCCTAACGCTCTTTGCACACGTTTCCACATCATTTTTCTAAAAGATCGTACTGATTTATACTTCCACAGGCCTCCCCTCCTGTACCATTTCTTATTAAATCCTCACCTGAGGACACATTTATTGACTTTAGAGAGAGAGAAAGGGGGAGAGCGGAAGAGAGAGAAACATCAATGTGAAAGAGAAACTGTGACTGGCTGCCTCCTGTATGCGCCCTGACCAAGGTTTAACGCACAACCTGGGTACGTGCCCTGACCAGGAATCGAACCAGCAACGTTTTGGTTTATAGGATGATTCTCTGACCAAGGCCAGGGCCACCTGGCCAGGGTTCCCCTCCCGTACTCTTGAAAGGAACTCTCGTAATATTAATTCAAACAGCACCGTGCACTTGAGCACAGAGAAGCTCTCTCACCCAGCAGCTCAGAGTAGGTCTGGAAGCAGAAGGCCTCGGTGTGAATCCCAGCTCTGCGTTACTAGTTGGGGGACGTTACTTATTCTGTCCGTGCCTGCTTTTCCTTCTATAATTGGGGGATAGTAATGGCACCTACCACATGTTTATCGGGGGGATTCAGTGCGATTATCGGTAAGAACTTAAACTACGTAGAATCGTGCCTGATGCAGAGTTGGCGTTCAATAAATGAGATTCATTCTATTATCCTTTTATGCTATTCCTTCATCCTGGACACTCTTCTCCTTCCCTTCCCTTCTTCATCCGACCCCTCCTCTCACACAGCAGGTCTCTGCTGCAACACCACACTCCCTATCACGTGTTTCCCCGGCATCCACCTTCCCGACGTGCTCACCGTCCCGGTCGTTACCTGTCCCTACGAGAGCATCTCTCTTCCCTGCCAGGCTGTCAGCACCAAGAGGGCAAAGTCGGGATTCGTCTGATTCCCAGAGCCTAGCACAGAGCCTTGCGGGAGGCAGGCGCTGAGCAGTATTCACTGAGTTGAACGAAACTTTAACCAAATGACCTGCATTGGCTATGGACGAGTTTTGATTATTTTCAAAAAGCCTATTCATCTACAAAGGATTTGCCCCTTGAGGATAATCAAAAGAAAGCACTGAGACTCCAAAGGCGAGTCCCCAGAACGGGTCCCCAAACGTTTAGAGAGGGCCAGTGTCACTGGCTCCTCCTGGTCGATCAGGTGGATGCGCTCGTCCTGACATTCACATACATTTCCCTGTCCTTTCACCTGGGAAGGAGCTGTGCCTCCTCCATTCATGGCTCTGTGCTAGACCTGGTGCCGGTGAGGGAGGAAGGGTGCTGCTCCTTCTCTTGGGGCGGAGCCTTGAAGACCAGCTGTGATTCCGCAGGTGGCTGGGGAGTGCCTTCCTGCTGCCCTCGCTGCTTCCTCTGGAAAAGGCCCTCACTGGACACCCTGCCGTTCCTGGGGCAGGCCAGGGATTGTTATTTGTGTCCTTTGGTTTCTGCAGAATTCATCTGGGTCTGGAGGCCCTGGAAAAAGACCCAAGGCTCCAGGCAAGGTCTGATTTCCAGGAGACCAGCCAGAGAAGGCCCCTGAGTTCCTTCCTTCCAGCCCCCAGTGCCTTCACTTAACACTCACAAGGGAACCGGTTCTGCCCAAACCAGCCCCATATCAATTCGAGTCAGTTCAGTCCGACCCCAACAAGTCTAGCACCGTGCAGGCCAGGGCCCAGGCATCTGGGCAGACAGGCACTTGAAATAGGCTTGAAACAGACTGATGTGCAGGGTAAGAGGGGTCCTTTGGAAATTAGAGTGACCCCCACCCCAGCACACGCCAGTTCCCCGTGCTTTGATCTCCTGTAACACTTTCCGTCCTGTGGTTCTTTATGGCAGAGCCTACATGCTGCTCCCTATCACAACTTAATTGTTCACATGTGTCTGTGTGTGCATGTGTATGCACATATGTGGAGATGTGTGCGTGTGTACTGAGAGTTTAAGTTTGTGGGGTACAAATGATTAATGGGGTAGTTTCCTCCGACTCTTCCACGGATCTCACACAGAGCGAGGCACAGAGCTACTATTCAACACACACACGAGTGAATGAGTGAGTGAAGGAATAAATGAATGAGTAGACAGCAAACCCTAACCTCCCCCTGGGCCTGAGGATCTGGGGAGAGGGTTCGACTGGGAGTCAGAAGTTCTGCCTCTGGAACGTGAAGGGTCCTGGGTGACGTGGGCAGGGTGTGCTCCCTCCCTGCTCCTCAGGCTTTGTCCCCGCCCAGCGACAGGTTTAACCAGCTAATCTCCCCAGTTCTTCCGGGCTCTGAAGATACTCTGAGGTCTCCCTCTCCCCCCCGCCCAGCGCCTTGTCCCCACTTCTCAGCCCCCTCAGTCTAGACACAGACCTCATCAGAAGCATAAAGGCCCTAATCCAGGTTGGGGAGGACCTCTCGCTGCCCTGCCCCACGGGGCTCAGGGCTGTCTTGTCTGAATTCTCCGGGAACAGAGAAAAAGCACAGAGGCTTTTGCTAAGCCCAGTGGGCAGGTCTCTCTGAGGACAGGGATTATGTTTGTCTTTGTTGACCCCCCTCCAGTCAACTCTCCTGTCTGGGAACCAGCTTCCAACCCTCTAAGGTTCAGCCTCCCTCGTGTTTCTGTCCCCCTCCTGCCCTTTCCAGCAATCCTCTGCAGTGGCTTTGCAAAGCGGAGTGGATCCCAAAAGAACGGAGCAAATTTTGGCCCAGGCTGGTTCTCAGTGAATTCCCTCTTCCTTCAACTACCCTAACTTGGGGAAGAACAGAAATTCTCCTGACTTCCCAGCCCGGGGCCCCTCTGCCAGCCCCTCACTCCAGACTGAAAGGCCATCTCTACTGGCAAAGAGGCGGGCGGCACAGAGGGCTTCCCTCCGCCCAGCCCAGGACATTTCGGGCCCTGGTGGAGCGGCCGGTGACAGGTGTGTGGGTTGACCCTTACAGGGTGACCTGGATTGGAAAGGGTCACACAGGGGTCAGCAAGCCTGGGAGGACCTAACTCCCTGCACAAAGGAGGTGGACAGAGGGGTGTTGGTCTCTGAGGAACCCTGCTGTCCCTGAACTGCCTGAGGTCCTGGGGAAGAGTCCTGATGTCTCTCAAGAGGGTCTCACTCTCTCCGCCCCAGAGATCAGCTTTGGACTATAAGGTGCCATTTCTACAACACCACAGTGACAGGAATGTGAGCTTTATGAGAAATTTATGTGATTTAAGAAAAAATCCTAATGGCTCAAAACAGGTCAAGTGATGCTTCATCCAAAGAGAGTAACCTCTTATTTTTAAAAATAAGTCCTTGGGATTCACAGACAGTTGGGGTTCTCTTAGAAAGCCCATTTTTAAATGACCTTGATTCTGACTCATTTAAAACATATGGTTTTTGATGCTCCTCTTTTACACACAACCTCATTTACACACACACACACACACACACACACACACACACACACACACACACAGATTGACCCTGAACAAGTTTCTCAAGGTCCCTGGGCCTCCGTTTACTAATTTGTGTTATAAATGTCATTTACATAATAAAAGGTTGGATAACTAAGCCCGAGG
>PVKM010022776.1:0-21601 GCA_004027735.1 Carollia perspicillata
CACAGGCCATGGTTGCAACCCACTGCTGTCCAAGGCTTGCTTTCCCCTGCTAGCTTTTGGCTGTGGGCTTAGTGGGGTTAGCGCCATCCTCGGCGCACTGTGGCAGGGCTTGGAGTTCTGTAACACAGTTGCAGTGCCTGGTGTGGGAGGGACACGGGATGGTGACACTGGGCATTTGGATATTCCCTGGCGGTGTCAGAGTAAGAGCAGTGTGAGTGGTTGCTGAGACGTGGCCAGGCATTGCTCCATATCCTTTCCATTTGGATCTGGGCCTCTGGACAGAGGATAAACAATTATGTCAGAACTTAACTTAGTGGTAGTGAAAGGACCCAATTTAGTTGTCTTCTAAAACTTTGCTTCAGCTGACATGGACCTCTTGGGTCAAAAGAAAAGGAAATGCTTTGGAACATGAAAGTGATAGAAGGAAACACCCTATTTATCTTTCCCACTTTGTCTTAAGACATAAACTCTTTGAAAGCTGAATGTTTGGATGCTGAACACTGTGCAGGGCAACTCTGATCTTACTCTGACACAGCCATGCCATTCTTTCCAAAGTCCCGTTCCCTAAAGAGTGTCTCCTCCTCATCTTCAAACACCCATTGAGTGTTTCTCTATGATGTTGCTTTCCTGAAGCTTCCACCAGGCTGTCTGAAGCATCTGGTGGTTCACAGTCCTTTTCGGAAAATTTGGAATGATTTACTATTTAAAGACTAAGCCTTTTATGGGAACTTTATATTACTTCTGAGCTCTTTCTCTCTGCCAATTCAAGTCAGCGGTGGTAACTAACCACTATGGGGTTCCGTGCGTGAGACCTGGACCTCGGGGAAAGTCGGGGGTGACATGGATTTCACAGATATTAAGCAGTTAGAGAATGTGACAAGAAAATATACATTTAAGGGCCCATTTCTGTGGCACAGGTTTTCAGTGCAGGATGGACCAGCATAACTGAGTGTGAACCCTGGCTCAGCCACCTGGATGGATAAATCACAGCCACTCTCATCCTTATGGATCTAACAGGGATGCTAGTAACTATCTTTAGAATTATTGACAGGACTAAATAACCTATAAAATGTGTCAAGCGCGTCATATGTACCCTGTTCATGTCAGTTAGGTCTATGTAGGGTGGAGAGGACTTACAAGGGCAGGGGACCCTGAAGAGGAAGGCATGGTTAGCAGAGCAGAGAGATGAGTCTACAGGGAAGAAGGTGGGAAGAGAAGGTGAGTGGAGGTGGGCATCAGGGAATGATTTTGGTGGGAACCCAGGCCTGACCAGGAGGGAGACTTGCACGGAGAAGAGGTGAGACAAAGAAGAGTGATGGCATGGCCAGCCATGCAGTTTTGAGCCGATCCACTGTGCAGTTGTGCGTTGCATGAATGCAATTGTGTCTGGGACAGGTCCTTGCGGTAGGTGAGACCAATGCCATGGCTCTGGGAGGAAGGTGCTATTATTATCCCCACTCTCTAGGTGGGATAGTGGTGGGAAGAGGTCTGAAAAAACTTCACCTTTGTATTTACTATGTAAACATATTAATGACACTAATGGCAATCAAAATGAAAGGAAAAATTAATTCATGATCCAGCCATCCAAACAAATCAACCTGACGGTTCTTATTTTCTCATATTTCTAATTGATTTGAGTTTTTCTCCTAAGGGAGGAAAAATATGTGATTAAATATTGTTTGAGTGAATTTCTGTCAATGCATTAAACAGTGCCTGGCACACAGTGAGTGCTCATGACACGATGGCTGTCATTTTCACCTGCATACAGACCTAGAATTTATAGATGACACAATCCGTGCTTCCAGGCAGCTTTGGTGAGGGTGCCTGGGCAGGTAAACTTGGAGACCTTCCTATGAATACACAACTTCATAGTGGTTCCTCGTGCAAGCCAAACACAAAGAGAAGTCCTAGTGTTTTCTAGAACAGAATGAGGTAGGTCCGATGTGCATACCTTGGCCTTGAAAGCCAAATTCTTTGGTGGCCTGTCGGAGGATTGCTCTCCTTAACCTGCAAATGGTGGGGGAGAAAGAACAAGTAATAAATTTATTGCAAAATTTTTATGTTCCATTCAGTGGGTAATCTGTGGCTGAGATTTGTTGTTGGCTTAAAATGTAGGTCTAATTATTATATTTTTCTTAGAAAAGAGATGAGTTAATTTTTTGATTGTTACCTTCTTGGCAGTTTTGTTTAATGGGATGAAGGCTCAAGGTTTTAGTGTGTTCTAAGAGTGAGTCAGGCAGTTCATGTGAAATGTCCTCATGCTGCAGCTTTCCTGGCGGGTTATGGGGGAGTGAGCAAATGAGCAGGCTGTATCAGCTACTCAGTTTTCAGGAATTCACTCGTGGGCTAGTAAAACTGCAAAGTCTTCTCTGACTGCTAACCCTGATTTATTTTTCTAAAGACTTTTCTGTGCAAGTCTTAGCTGTTGATACTACTTGGATAGACTCATTATTTTTCAAGTACTGAGGTCTAAGTTGTTGAATAAGCAAGACTAACCTTTGACACGAAAGAAAATTTAGAGGAAAGAGGGATTTCATTTGCTTTTCATTTGCAAGGCCATGTCTTGTAATATGAATTTGTCAAGAACATGAGTCACATTTTTCACACCTCTGTGTCCTTTGAGACATAAACATTTAGGGGTATCCGCAGGCACAAAGCCTGCCCTGTGCTAGGGAAAATAATAAAAAAATTAAAAAATTGGAATTGAAAATAAAACCCCTTTGTGCATTTTTACATAAGTCAGTAAGCTTTGTGGGCTTTGGGGTCTTCTCAAATCTCCTTGAAGGCATTTGTGCGACAATTACAGTGACTGGAGTTGCCATTACGCCCCTTCCGAGGAGCCAGAGAGGAAAGAAGGCTCATTTGTAGTGAGGTCTGCTGAGAGGGTTATGGCTTTGCGGAGAGCAGGTGGCTTTCCCAGTTCTGAGCAGTAGCTCGGAGCACCGGTGGGTCAACAGATCCGGGTTTCAGACTTACCTGTGAGGGCGTGAAGATCGGAGACGTGAAGAAAAATCAGTGTGTGGATGTTCATGGGCTTTAGTCGCTTTATGCTCTTTTCTCCTCTGTTCTTTTTCTTTATTTCATTCATTCATTTTGAAAAGGAGCATTTTATAAGACTTCGTAAATAGGTGATTTTATATTTGCTGCAGAGAGAGTTTTCAAGGTCTTCTGGAGAAGAGACTCAAACCGGGAAGTCAGGTGAAGATAAAAAAGCTTTAGTTTTTTGGTGGTTGTTGCTCCGAAGTCACTAGGGATTTACTGAAGAGAGGTTTTTGAAGCATAACTTACTTGAACAATCTGGCATTAGCATCAGCTTTCATTTCATTCACAGCTTGTTGAGGAAATGATTTTACCACGGAGTTATTTTGTACGACACAAGACATTTTTGTGCCTCTCTTTTCTCCCCTGTTTTCTTTCTTTCCTTCCCTGTATGTCTCCCTCCCCCGCCCTCCCTCCTTCTCCCCCTCATTAACCTCCATCTGCCCTCCCTCCCTCCCTGCCACCCTCCTTCCCTCCATGTGTTTCCCTTTCTTCTTTAATCACAGCAATATCTGCAACTCAGCCAAAGTAGTAAATAGAGTGGCGATTTTTGTGACAGTGGGTTTGGAGTGGGGTGACCTGCTCCCAGAGAGCGGTCAGCGCTGCCTGGCCCCGTCCCACTCTGCCGTGCACTCCTGCTGGGAAGAATGACTCTGGAGGATGGTCGGCAGAGCAGCGGTCACTTTCATTATGCTCAGATGTGCAGACAAAACACAGAATATTGTTTTTTTTTTCTATTGCTGAAAGTCTCACTGGGTAGTTCATAAAAATAAGCTTGATGGTTTGCAATTTTTAATCCTGAACTCCCTTCCTGTTTCATCTCTTCCTGCTGTCTTGGTGTCTTTCAGGGTAAACCGAGGCCCTCTCCGGTTTCTCTGCCCTTCCACATTTCCCTCAGCGGGGAGTCTGGGAGCCATTTCAGGGGGGCAGGGGAAGTGGAGACCTCTGTCCACGTGGTGTCCTCTGCGTCCTTGCAGTGATTTGGAGGTATCAAGTCCGTGACAAAGTTATGATGTCACCACGAGAGTCTCCAGTTGCTGAGCATGAGGTCTGTCCACTGCTCTCGCTTTGGCCACCCTGCCCTGAAGGGCGTATCCAGAGAAACCTACGTAGGTCTTTTCAGTCGGTTGCTCTGCTCGTTTCTGAGGATAGTCCTAAGATTATTGTGGGAAGGCCGTGAGGAAGCGTGTGAGGTCACGCGGAAGCGAGTATTCACAGTGTATGTAACTTGAGCAGCTATATTTTCTCATCTGCGTTCTATAGTTTTGTGGTCCGTGTCTTAGTATCTCAAATGCAGAAGAAATTCAGCTTGGTTCAAATTACGTCATGGGGAACATTTTGACATTAACAACTTTGTTTTCATTTTTAGTAATTTTAAAAAAATGGCCTTTATCTCTATTTCAGGCAGTCTGAGCTCACTCTTTCAGAGAAGTGAGGCCTGGCAGAACCATTGAAAACAAGCCAGTTGATCCCTGCTTTTGAGTTTAAAACTCCTGGTAGAGACAGCAGTTGAAAGAAAGGATCAGAAGATTGGCAAGAATTCACGATATGTTAGAGAGTGTTTTTCCTTCCCGAGGCTGGCTCACGATTCCTGGGGCTGTGGAGAAAGAGTTGGAAGGGAAAGGCATCGGCCCCGGTGGTGGCCCCTGGCAAGGGCACCGTGCTCTTCCCTATACCTGCCTCAGCACAGTCTTGGCCTCAGGGATGCCCGTGTCCTCCGCTCCCTGCCTGGTTGCCCAGGGATGCCTTATTGTCTTCCGTGGAGCGGGACAACAGTGGGAGACAGCACAGTGTTGCTAGAAGGATCTTACAGAGAACCTGCTCATGCTCTCACGTGGTGTGATGAGTAGCCAGATGTTTCCTGTGTAGACAAATGTGGTGTCAACGTAGCCCTGAAGTCAGGCCGTTGTGGAGGGGCCTTGTGCTTATAGGGAGGGACCACCCCTGGAAGCAGCCCGCACGGGTGGGCAGACGTCCTTAGCAGATGCCAGCACGGAGATACGTGTCCCTGAGTCAGAGGGGACGACGAGGTGTGTGTCAGCAGAAGCCAGAATGACCTCTTCCTGATGCTAGGACACTAAGCCAACTGGAACTTAAGTGGGGAGGGGTGGGGAGGAGACCCTAAATTGACTTTGATTTGACTGAGAACGTACCAGCTTAACTGAATTTAACACGATTCTTTGAGTTTGTTTTCTGCTACCAAGCAGAGTTGGGAATAAGTTGAGTTTCAGAAAAAAAGGTAAACTTCCTATATTGGATCCATTGCATGGAGTTCCTTGCAAGTATTAACAATTAAGGTGCACAAAAGCAGAGAGCAGGAGCACATTGAGCAGTCTTCCAAACATGACCCAGGTTGTCTGAGACTGAAGCATCTGTCGAATCGGATGGAGCCGCTCCCTCACCAGCTACTCAGCAGGAGCGGCGGCTCTAGCAGGGCACAGAGCGGCACATTAGGGAGGGGGGATTTAGAAAGTTCTCGTCACCAATATGATCTGCAATATTTCTTAAGAGTCTCTACCACTTCTTCAGCTAGAGCAGCACTCTGTTTAGTCAGGGGCACGATCTCTCTTCCCTTAGATGGTCAATAAAAATGTGACAACAGCCCACACAACAACAGCTGTCTGATGTGAATGGATCAAAATTATGCCTATTTTTGTCAGATTAGCAGAAAAAATATAATATAGGCTTTGGTGTGATACAGAATTTTAGTAATTAGTTTATGTGTGCCATGAGATAGCAAAGGGTGAAAACGGCTGAGCCCGATCACTTGTAAGGGTGATGAGATTTATTGGTGGAAGCCTGGGCAGGCATCTTCACGAAAAGGAAGGCTCACAGGCTTGGGGTCATACATGCAATTTTAAATGTCCTATGTGCCCCATACAGGCTGTGTGCTGTGAGTTTTCTTTTCTGTAAAAAGAGTTAATAATAGCTCTAGTAGATTTTTGTTCTTTTGCTTAGGCCTCCCCCGTGATTCTGGTAACAGCACCTTCCCTCCCTTGTTCTAAGTACATGCCATTCAAAAGGTATGGGCTCTGCCCAGGGCTTCCTGTGACCCAGGCCTGGCTAAGCCATGCCTTCTGACTCCCTGGCTCCAGTGATTGACCCAAGAGTAGAACATAAGACCTACATAATCCAAAGCAGAGCAAATGTCAGGACTTCTGTTGAAGACATTGGGAAGAAGCAGCTCAGTTCTCCTGGTTACTTAGCTCGAGGAGCGACCAGCCTGGAACTACAGGCGCCATCCTTGAAGGAAGCCCATCTCAGAGTGCAGCTCACACAGTGAAGAGTAGAGCTGAGCGACGGGAAATCTGAATTCTACTGGCACCATCTGAGCCCCTGAATTCAGTTACAGCCCAGACCTCGTGCTCCTGTATTTTCTAGCAGGTCTTTAGGGGCTAATGAAGAGCTTCCCATGCTGCCCCTCTTCAAGTTTGGAATGAATTGAGTGATAGCAACAGGAGTTAACCAGATGGGAATCAAAATATCAACTGCAATTCTAATAGGAGCTGGATTAGTGAACCTGGTTTAGATGTGCAGGTGTGGTGGACTTCTCAGTACTCTCTACTGGGTTGGATTTGCAGAAGCAAATCCTGCATGGTAGCTGAGTGTGTGGTGGGAAGCAGACCAGGAAGCTCTCCCTACAGGAAGGCAGGGAGGCAGATCCCTGCTCCTTGAGCCAGCCAGAAGAGGGAGAGATAAGCAGTACCCTCTCCTAAAGCCACCGCGGTCTGAGTCCCTCCCCCTCTCCCAAGACAGTGAGTGGGTACAGGGGAATGTTCCAGAAGAAGAAAGGCCTCACGAAGCCAGAGCCCTGGAGTGCCCCTAGCCTTTGCAGGTCCATGGGCTGAGGAATTATCTTTACACTTTAGGCTTCTATCACTTGCAGCTGAAAGAGTCTTGGCTGAACCTCATTCATTCACCTGACCAATGATGGGCAGGTCATACACTTTATTTTGCTGGAGGCACAACAGTATAAACATTAGTTTCTTTTACTTTTCTCATTGACAGTTTCACTCCTTGAGGGCTAGGGGCTTGGTGCATCTTTGTGAGCCTGTGTGTTCTCAGTATTTAGGACAGAAACCAGGATGTGATTGCGATTGAGTAAATGACTTGCAGGACGATTAAGGAACTATTGAATAATTCCTGAGATCTGTCTGATGATAAGTAGAACCAATTTCACAAGTTGTATATCTAAAAAAAATTATGATTTCCAAAATGCGGACATCTTGAAGACTGTTGTAGAACTCGGAGCCATGGGAAATCCTCTGTGAGTGTTGTACCAGTCCACTTTCCAGCTGCTGCCAGCTTGTCACCCAAACACAGCTCTGGGCTTTCCCTCCACCGTCGCCCTGACAATGCACCGTGGTTTACAAACACTTTCTATACATGACCTCATTTCCTTTTTGAAAATACTCTTTATTTTTAGAACAGCTTTAGATTTACAGAAACACGGGGAAGACAGAACAAAGAATTCCCGTACACCTCACAGCCACTTTCCCTATTATTAATGTCCTAATTACTGTGGCACATTTGTTGCAAGTAATAAATCAGTATTGACATATTATTATTATTAGCCACATAAAAATTACTTTGATTTTTCTTACTTTTCCTCTAATGTTCCTTTCTTGTCCTGGGATGCCATCTGGGATACCACATTGCAGTTTGTCGTCACACCTTGATCCCGCTTGACTGAGACCTTAGTTTGGACTGTCCTCGTCGTGTGTGAGGACTGGGACGGTTCTGAGGAGTGCTGCTCAGGGATTTGGTAGAATGTCCCTCACTTGGGATTGGATTGCTATGATTAGACTGGGCCTATGGGTTTTCAGGAGGGAAACCAGAGATAAAGTGCTGTTTGCGTAATATTGGAACTACTATTGGCTTGTTTTATCTTTCTGAATGTTTGCCCTTTAACCCGGCTGAAGCAGTGTCTGTGAGATTTCTCCACAGTAAGTTCGCTTTTTAATCCTTTCTACACTGCACTCGGCCTCCTCTAAGTTTCAAATCATCAGAGGCCCGTCCTTACTTGCCCCCATAAACAACTGTGTGGCATCAGCAGAGATGAGCCAGTTGGCTAGAGCAAATAGGTGGTGTTTCTAATGTGCTTTGCAATGTGTTGACCGTCTCCATGGAGACTACCAGTTTTATTGGCAGTGCGAAGAGCTAATCTTCAAGCAATGTGATGCTCTGGTACAGGACAGTGGGAGAGGGATGCTGGACAGGGGTCCTCTGGTCCATCTCAGACTTTCTTCTTTCTGAGTCACTGCATACTCTCTTCAAATGCGAAGACAAGTGATGTGCCCCTCTGGTCGTCAACTACGATTTCTGATGCAGCAATGTTTAAGCAAAAGCAGGAACGGGAGAGTCATATTCTTACTTCTTAGGTATTCAGGGTGACAATTGGGGCAAAAATGGTCTACTTGTACTTCATTTTTCTTTCATTCTCTTTAACTGACACTAGAAAAATGAGAGAGGAAAAGTATGAAGAAAAAACAAGGGAGAGGCAGGGAGCGGGCCGGAAGATTTAGCCTGGGAGTGGCAGCTCCTGGATGATTTATTATGGGCCAGGGAAAGCTTAGCATTTCTTCCATATTTTTCAGGAAGGATGTGACGAGTTGCAACAACAGTCTGGTGACTATTGCAGACTTGTTTGAATAAGTCCTTCGTTATGCCTGCTTCCTTTTAAACTCAGATTGCCTACCTACCTCAGGTTAAATGGCTGATCAGTTTTCTTTTGCCTCCAAGAAGTGTCTCCGAGGAGCTTTATGATTTTGCTAGTTCAAGAGCATCAACAGTTCTCCAGGTTCAGATTGAAGCAGAGGCGCAGCAACAGCAGTCGTTGCTCTTTGTGAAAATAACTTCTCTCTCCGGGCTTTAAATCATAGCTTTCCCCTTTCCGCCACTGGTTTTCTCCTTTGCAATGGAGTGCTTTATGATTGTTTTCCCACTACCCTCCAGAATTCCTGCATCTATGGAAATTTAAGGCAAAATCGGAACGATACTTAATTTTATTTCCTTGGACGGTAGAGAAGTGTGCATCCTGAACACTGGCTCTTCGTGTTCATTAATAAGAAATACAGTCGCACCACGGTACTTGTCAGCTCCAGAACTTGTCAGACCCTGCACTTGTCGCACTTGCTGGAACCTGTATGAGTCACGACACCACCCTGCCAGAGAAAATGCTTCACCACTTGTCGCTTGCTCAGTACTTGGTTTCGGCACTTGTCACAAGTTCTGGCACAAATTAACAATGAGTACTGGGCTACCACTGTATTTGGTGAAATCCTGAGGCTTCGAATTTGATTTTATTTTGTTAACTTCTTTTTAAAAAATATTTTACTTATTTATTTTTAGAGAGAGAGGAAGGGAGGGAGAAAGAGAAGGAGAGAAACATTAATGTGTGATTGTCTCTCACGTGCCCCCCGACTGGGGACACGTGAGAGGGCCCACCTCCAACCCAGGCATGTGCCCTAGACTAAGAATTGAACCAGCGACCCCTTGGTTTGCAAGTCCGCACCCAATCCACTGAGCTCTGCTAGCCAGGGCTGCTTTGTTGATTTCATATCCAGAGATGCTGCTTAGGGATGCTTTGAGGAGAGAGGGTATGAGGCTTGATGGGCAGGGGAACATAATGTTTTAAGGCCATGAACTCTAGGGCCAGATCAACTTGGTTCCAATCTGTGCTCTACCATGTACTAGCTCTGTGACCTTGGGCAAGTTCCTGAGCCTCCCTTTGCCTCCTTGTCTCCATCTGTTCATGGGGATCACCGACAGTTCTAACTCATTAGGTCACTGTGAGCATTGAATGATTTGGTATATGTGAAAACACTGAGACCAGTGTCCGGCCCAGGAAATCCTTCGTGTTGACCACTTACTTAATATTTGTAATAACAATGAAAATTCACTGGTGTGTACGCTAATGCTATGTATTTGTCTCCCCCCTGCTTCTCTTTGTGCCCTGGCAGTTGACTGTGGACTGTGGACAGTATTACCCAGGCTGCCTTTCCCTCTGGCTCCCTTTTCCGGCACCGAGAGGACATGGGTGAGTAGAAGGAGGTGTGGGTGTCTTTCCTGTGTGTCCTCCTTGGGTTGGCCCTGGGGGCGACCCCCCCTGCACCTTTGACTTTTGCTGGGCACCGTCAGTACCATCTCCTTCTCCTGCACCCGCAACCTGAGGTAGACTGCCTTCCCCCATCAGGTCTCTGGGTGCTGTGTCGTCCCTGTTTGCTATCATAGCTTCTCCCACCCCTTGGTCCTCTGTCCTCGGTCCCTTTGTTAGCATGGCTTCACTGGAACCGTCTGGGGAGAATTCTGTTTTCTGATGAGACCTTGATCTGTAAAAGTTTATCACCTCATATGTGGATTTGACAATTTTGGAATGTCTCAACAAAGAGTCTATTCTTGTCAATATGCTAGGAAAGTTTCATGAAAAAATTGTGATGATTACTTGTAGACGTTTCTCCTCTTCATTGTTACAGTACATTTCTTGAGACAGGGATTGCTGTTTTGGGAACGTGTGTGTGTACCTCTGTGTGTGTAGCCTTTGCGGTTTCGGACACTCTGCCAGACAAATAGCAGGTGGTAGGAAATACGCCCCCAGCACTGAAGGACATTTCTCTTCACAACAGTGAACACGAGTGTTTACTCCAGCGACACATTAAAAGCTTTGTAACTATTGCAGCTTTAGTTTCAATCATTCTGCAATTACTTATTAGGCTTTAAAGGATTTATGGCTTGTTAGAGGTGCCAAAATAATAATACCGAGGAAGAAAATCCCATAGTCTCCTAACAGACTGTGACCGTCCAAGCTTCCTCTGCCTCCTGCCAAAGAGCCCAATGCGGCTGATTGAAAGATGAGTTCATTTTCAACGGAAGGTTTGATGTTCTGGGAGATGGGGCAGTTCACCTCCCCCTCAGGAAAGCCGATGAGAGAATTAGAGTGAGTATGTTCTCCTTCTGGGGAGTGTCTCGTAGAGCCCCTTGCTGCATTCTTAAATTCACTTGGCCCGATAAGGAAGGAGTAGATCACTCATTTTGTGTCCACGTACTTTTGTTCGCAAGGAAGATGCTCATAAAGTGGCAACCTGGTTAACTGCTGGGATGGTTTGGAGGCCTGGCTACTTGTAAACGAGGTCCTAGATGTAATTGGTTAGCACTTGGTGTACAAAGTACATACATGCAACTTTAGATGTAGATGTTAATCTTCCTCGGGGTAGAAAGAGAGGTGTCTCTGTGTGCGTTACTTGGGCAAGGAGATTTTGGGGCCTCATTTTCTTCATCAGTAAAGCAAATGGTAATACCACTTATCTTGTAGGTTTATTGTGAGAATTAGAGATGTTTTACAGAGCTTCTGGAATGCGCTAAGTGCTCAACAAATCATCTCAAGAAGAACTGATGAAAGCTAGACTAGAAATTTTAAAAATGTAAATGAATAGGAGTAATTACTATGTTTACTTGTTTAATAGTGTCTTTGCATTATATTCTGCTTATTTGCAAGTGGGCCAAGGGTGGGGGGTGGGGTTGGGTCTGAGAAACGGCAGAGAACATCTCGTGGGTTTCGCCAAGTCAGTGTTAGAGTATGATCATTGCCTTTTCAATATTCCAGAAAAGTTTTTAGGCTTTTATCGGCGCGTTGACATTTTACCTTATGTAGTGTCCATATTTTACATCATCTTGAATATTGTAATAGGAAAGCCTGAAAATATTAGTCAATATTCTGGTATTCTTAGCTTATCAGAGGTATTTTGATCAATCGAGATAATCGAATGCCACACGCTAATTTATGTACAATGAGATTGTACTCTGTTCTTGTCACTTAAGTAAGATGTCATCATGGAAAAAAATTTTGTTACATTTTCACACAAAAATACCTGACTTTAAATTTTTCTTTGTAGGGAAAGTCAGAGTAAGTGAGATGAGCACTGTAGAAAGAGGTTATCCGAGAAATCCGACTGGAGAGGAGGTGGAGGAGAGGGTTCTGACAGAGTGGCATTCACACCGGAACTGCAGCTGTGGCACTGGGACTCTGCCAGTGACTGGTGTCTTGCTGCAGTCGTCAGGGTTCTGCAGGGACACAGGACCAAGAGGGTGTATGTGCGTAGGCCTGGGAAGATACACATGAGGAGGTATTGGCTCATGGGGTGATGAGCCCATCAGACGTGCCCTGAGACGTCCCACACCATGCTGTCCGCATGTTGGAGACCCAGGGAAGTGGATGGTACAGTTTGAGGCCAGAGAGCTGGAGAGCTGGTTGTGTAGATTCCAGCCTGGGTCTGAAAGCCTGAGAGCCAAGGGCAGGAGAAGGTCCTGTCCCAGCTCAAACGGTGCGGCAGAGAGCCAGCGTGACTCTCCTCTGCTGTTCTGCTTTTTGAAGCCCTGAGTGGGTTGGAGGATGGCCACCGCGTTGGAGGGGGCCATCTGCTTTACCCAGTCCACCAGTTCAGATGCTCATCTCTTCTAGAAATATCCACCCACACATTTGGGAATACTGTTTAACCAGCTGTCTGGGCATTGTGTGCTGGGCATAGCCAAGTCCACACTTAAATTTAGCTGTCACAGTTACCTTAGATACATCACTTAAATTCTTGAGCCTTGGCTTCCTTATCTATAATAAAAGGATATTGCTCCTTACTAGCTTGAAAACTTGGTTCCTGATTCCTTTCACATGGCTGGTACCTAAATAAAAATTAATATTCATTTGTCTAATATCAAAAGTACTTGCTCAACCCAGGAAATCTGACAAACCAGAAAAGACCCCACTGCTGGCTCCCTTTGCTTTCATCTGTGCCCCCCCGGAACGGCACCGTCAGTGCTGTGGTGTGTGCTCTTCAGGTCAGGTCCTGAGCACGACTACACTTTTTCATTTAAATGACTGCTCAGCTGACAGTTAGATTTTCAAAAAAATCTGTTAATTTAAGAAAATGGTAGGCCTTACACTTTTCCTTCCTAGGTATCAGATATATTTAAAATAGCGATCTATTGGAAACAATGATATATTCTTTGATGGCCACCTTTCCAAAAAGTAAACCTAACGTTGGAGTTTCTGAACAGATCGAAGGCTGGCACTTGCCATAGGAAGGAATATTTTTGGGAAGGAGGTTCTTGGGAGAAGGCCGCTTCCCCAACCACAAATGGGGACTTTTCTTGGTAGGGTTAGTTAGAGTGTAACATGCTCACCCACGGATGGGCAAGCTCCACTAGGTGGTAGCATTGCCTTGTAGCCCAACAAGACAAAGAGCAGGAAACTGGCTGAAAAGTATGTGGATATTGAAGACAGAAATTTGGACCTAAATGCCAAGCCTGCTGAGGGCCGAGAAACATGACTTTTGACTTGTTCTACTTGAGAGCCAGCTGAGGGCTTGTCTGGAGGACCGTCACATCGATCACCCGTACGCTTCCTGATGTATTCATAAACGCACGCGCGCACACCAGAACTAGGGAATTATGCCATCTGGTAACCAAACTAGGAGAGCAAATTTCCCTCAAGGAGGTAAAGAAATGTAACATATAATATGATAATTACATAGTGCACACAAGATGTGTTTTGAACTTTACGGAAATAAACCTTTCAGGCTCAAGTTCTGGTGCCAAATAATAATAATAGCCAGAAGAGTCTTGCGGTTTTCTCGTAATCCCTTCCAGTTCCTAACATGCAGCAAATCCTGCTCACAGAAGGAGGGACAACACATACTTTTCAGGGGAAGTCCAGTAAATTGAACTCTTTGGATCAAAACACTTGCAACACAACATTGAAAAATCACAATATTTAACTTTCCTTTCGGAGTACATATAAACATTAGGAAAGAATGATGATCCCTTCACTTAAAAATTATTTTAAAAGTGTCATGTTTGAAATAACCATCAGAGCTTGGTTTTCTCAGACGCTGTGGATTTTATTTTCAGACAATCCTCTTTTATGGGTTATTCAATGCTTTATTGTCTTTTCTATTCTCTACATATCAACAAAATTTTGTTTTTATTTCTCATCATAGCTTTCCCATAGTAATACTTATTTTCCCTTGTGTACTGGAAATAAGATAGGTGGAAAAGGATGAACCTTTTTATGATTCTGTTTTACCATCTTTCTCCACGAAAAGAGCTAATGGAATTTATTTAGTACATAGCTTGAAACACAATTAAAACATGCAACATAAATCCAACTGACATTGCATACGACCCCTAGAAACTGTGTAACATGTAGTGTTTAGTGTTAGAATAAGAACCTGTAATTTTCCTCTACAAGCCTTTTTTCTTGGCTTCTGCTGATGGAATATGCCCCTGAGGCGGATGCTCCGTGGAATTTGCCCAAATATTTGGGGCTTCTCACAAGCTACTCAGATTTGTGAGTCATAGACTGTTGACTTCCGTGGACTTTGGCTGACTGCTCTGACCCTGGGACACTCCCCGGTTAAAGGATGCCCTGGAATGCAGGTGGCGGCAGTGCTAACTCCAGAATTTCGGACCTGCGTTGAGGGAAAAATCAGGAATACCAATCTGTCAAAAACGTGGTGATCACTTTGGGAGCAGCCCCGAGCCTAAATATTGTCCTTGCAGAGCAAGGCCCAAGTAGGTGAAAATTGTGGCCATGCCTTCATGAAGGCGGCTTTGGGTGACAGGAGAGGAGTTTTCTGAGGGTGAGCGTCAGGGGCCCCACCCCTCAGCAGGGTGTGTGAGCACTCGTCCTAAGTTATCCATTATCCGGAGACTTAATCAAGGAGCTGGTGTCATTGTAGTGATTTCCTTTGAGTCTTCATTTAAAAAGGATTCTAAATGCTGTTAACTTTTGAGGTCAGGAGAGCAAGCAAGGGAGAAAAAGGCTAATTTCTGGGCTACACATACACAAAGGTGGTTCCGTCAGAGGCTTTGAGAGTCACATTTAGATTCAGATGCACTTTGAAATATCTTCTTGGGCATTTCCCTTCTTGCATTGAAAAACTTTTAAGATACAGTCTGGATCTTGCTTTTGTAGAAGTTTAGAAAAATTCCCAACTCTGATTAACCTCACCCAAGGCATTTGAAACTTGCCTGAGATATCATAAAATTGTCTGTGCTTGTCACTCAAAACTTTTGGAGCAAAACCAAATATAAATAAATAGGTAAACAAAGGTATAGAATATTTCTGGTCATATTTCATTTATTTGATTGCTCAGATAAGGACAAAATTTCAAGACTGGCGAATATCATTTTACTCTGCCATAAATTAAGAAGAATAATTATAATCCTTTGTCTACAGATTTTTGCATTTCTAAGAGAGTAAGAGTGCCGTAATATATTTTTGCAATCCTGGTGGTTTCTCTTTCTTTCAATTCTGAGAAGGACACCATAGCTGCCAATAAATAAAATTTCTTTTGGGAGTAGAGATAGGCTTTCACATAGGATTACTTTGCAGTAAAGTCCAATCTAAAGCACATGAATTAAATGGTTAAGCAGTGCTTGCAAGCCGTGATATCCGAGGGAGGAACTGCTATTAAGTGAAAGCTGAACAGTGGTGTAGAGGGGGAAAATTTTTCCTCATTTTCATCAGCTAATAATCAAAACAGTTTGACACTAGCCAGAGAGAGCCAAAAAATATGGAAACAATTATTGAGTTAAATGAAATATCACAAAATTATATGTTATTTTGCATTTTGGATTTTTAAAGTAAAGACATTTCATGAAGATTCTGTTATGTAGTGACCAAATAAAAGAAAAAGGTTAAAAGTGGGCTTAGGGGAAAAACATGTAGGTCACATAGTGCTAATAAAATGTTGATTAAAAAAAAGTGGGCTTAAAGGTAAAAGTAAGAAATGTGATATCTTAAGATACCAGTGGAAAAATGTATGGGTTACTCTCACTTCCACACACGCAGTGCTACTTTAAACCTCACCGTTGACCGCCTGCACTGTTAGGCTGGGGTAATCAATGATGATGGAGTGGAAATGGTGCACTGAAGAGAAAAAGATGCCTTCCAAGTCTGGCTCAGGGGCTGGTCCAGTGCATAGAGTTACTTTGTCTTAAGCAAAAAAGTGATGGTGATTGTCATTAAATTTCAAGCTCTGTTTTTACTTTTATGAGACTATTACACACCCTAACTGCATTAACACTACAATAACAAAATCACGTTTCCTTCTATTTTGAGAAACCTGAAATGGTGATGAAAGACATTTCCTACCAATGATGTCAGTGGTTATTTAATTGCCATTAAGAGGTAATGAAACTCTTTCTTGTCACTTACCCATGATGAAGTGTTCTCAATCAGATGTGTTGAACAAAATGGCTACCATTGTGTTAGAGGTTCTTTCTGAAAACTCGGCTTTCATTACCCTCATAATGTTAGCAGAGCGAGCTGAATTATGTTTGGCATTAGCTCTTGAATTATTACCTCTAAATAGTATTTTTTAAAAAATTAGATTACCTTAGTTTTCCATATTAAGGAGAACACATATTTTTTAATATTAAGAAAAAGCCCACCTTTTATTGTTTGAGATACAAATAAATTGCTTACCCTAGATCTCAAATTTGTTCTGTTTTGTTAATTTCAACTACTAGTATCATTTTTGTTTTCCCTCCAAACACCAGACCTGTACTTAAGTTACATTCGCAGTATATAAAGCAAATGAGAAATTTCTGGGTGGTTCTGCTTTTTGGCTTGAGATATAAGGAAGGGTATACATTTCGTTTTGCCTTTTCTCACCTTCATCTTGATATTTCCTTACCTGGTTAGCTGCTCTCTTCACTCCCTAAAGTGCACCTATATTTTGGGGAAGATTGGGAGACAAAGAAAATAAATTAAAACTATATAAAACAAGAAGCAAGATTACCCCATCAATTCAGAAGTGGAGGAGCAGCATGAACATTGGAATGACAACTTCTCTATGTCTCAGATCTGAAAGAAGGCTATCGATTCTTTAAATTGAAGATATTGGGGTCAGCTGAAAAAAAAAGAAGAAGTCACAACTACCTCAAAGTTGAGTCTACTGTCTCTCCTCTTGAATCTACTCTTGATAATGTGGCTTACCTCGGCTAACAGAACACTGGGAAATTTGATTCAAGCCGAGATTTGAAGCCCACCTGTGTGTTGGAACTTCCCTTTTGGAACCTTGAGGTTGCTGTGTAAAGACACCCTGAATATCCTACAGGAGGATGAGACCCCACGCAGAGCAGAGATGAGCTGCTCTAGCTCTGGTCTTTCTAGACCAACAAACCAGCCAACCGGTAGACGTGTGGGTGAGCCATCATAGGCTATTCAGTGCCAGCCAAGCTGATGTAGGCCAGAAGGTTTGCTCACCCACCCCACAGAATCATAAAAAGTAAAAATGTTTGTTATTTCAAACATTTGGGGTAATTCTAGATGCAAGCAAAAGCTAATGAATTCAAACATAAAAAATAAAACATTTGCTTTTAGATAAAAAAATTCTAAATTATTTGTTGTTGCTTTTTAGTTTATTTTTGAAAAAGATGTTTCGATGGAAAACTTAGTTTTAAGTTTTATGAGCTCACTATGGGCTGGGTAGATCACGCTCTAAAGATTTCAACTGGAGTCATTCTGCTTGAAAACTATACATTTCTCTTGAATTCCATGGTGCTTCAGTTAGCTTTATAGAACTGGTTGCAATAATCTGTCAAGATATCATCACATTTTCTATGTCTTTTCATTTCAGTTTTACCATTATGTTTTTATATCATTTTTTAAATGTACACTTGAGAACTTAAGGGAATCAAACACATTTCATGTGACACAGTTGATGTAAGAAACATTAGTGCTAACATAGTTTTCACATTTCCATTGGAATTTGTAGCAAACTCTTAAAACTATCCAAGAAAGATTTCGGCTGTATTTACTGTCAATAAGAATTATCAGGTGTGTGTCTAGAGTACATCTTCCTCCTATCTACTGGGAAAATCAGGATGATTTTGTCATTTATATTAAAGTCCACACCCAAATTTTTATAATTGATTGACATAAATTGAATATGAGACTGTATGCAAATCTAAGAAGCGGTGGTGCTTAGAAATTGTGAGTATTCATCTTATCCTAGGTTTTGTTTTTGCCAATTGTTGGGAATTTTCTTGACATTTTGGTCAAGTACATGAACTGGGTTCCTTTTGAATAGGTTGATTTGAGGCTGATTTGAGGTTGATTTGATAGGTTAATTTTGTAGGGATGGCAAGAATGAGTTTTTTTGGTCCAAAATGTGAGTTGCAATCTGTTCTTTTGGACACAAGTTTTAGCAAATGGTCCATATCCTTGTAGCCAGTTTGCTCTATAATGCTCCTTGTTACAGAACAGGCTTTAATATTGCTACCCAAAATTCAGAAAAGTTACCCATCCAAATTAGTAACAACATTGCATTTTCGAAGACTAAGTATGATTTATGCTAAAAGTCATTTTTGGAAAAATTATATGGAATGAGTAGAGAATTCTTCCACAGAAATGAAAAATAAGAAAATGTAAAATTTCAGATGTTTAGGTTTTTTTTTTTTTTTACAGGAATTTCAGGTTAAATTCTTTAGCTGTATATCAAGGTAACTGAGAAGACCAAACAGCCTCAAACATAGAGACTCTCTCTCAGTATGGTCCACCTACATCTGGTTTGATGTTAACAGCTTTGTGTTTCTACTGTAACATGTTGTCAATTTTTCATGAAGCAAGGTGATATTTTCTCTATAGTAGGTTTAGACTAATTCTGTTGCCTTTTTGGTGAAAAGGAAGAATGCTTTTTATTTGCTTTCGTTGGAGGAAGTAATTATCTGTGGTCATTCTATGAATAAGAATGAATCATTGACCAATGAGTAGATCAAACAATTCCGCTGGTGCTGATATAACAAACCCCAGATAATTGTGCTTTAAAAAAAGTGGAATTTAGAGCTAGGTAATTTGGACCTAATCTGCTGATTCGTTGGGTTGCCTTCAACAGATCACTTAACCTCAGCTATAATGTGCTTTGAAATCCTTAGATAAAAATCCCTATGTTTAAAACAGAGCATCAGACTGGATTCTTCTTTTATATAATACTCGAGGGAAATTTCAAGAGCATTACACAGAATGGGAATTTGGCACAGTAGTATTATCATGGATTTAGAAACTAAGTGAGTATTTTCAATATATATGGCTCTCGATATTGCAACAGCTCTGAATGCTAGAAACATTCATTTTGTACTGACTTTTTTGAGTGCTGAAGAAACTATGCACCACGGAGAGAGATGAATAAGACTCCTGGGCAGTCTGACAATTAAAGTGAAAAACAAAAAAAGGAGTCACTTATGTGGTGATTTATCATCTTGAACCCGCACGAGGGCTTCGGAGATGGTAAAGCAGGTGAAATGATCACTTGAAGCATCTCCTTAAAAGGACACTCTGTTGTGGCTATGTCTGATTCTCAGGGAAGTGCCAGGGGATGGCACTGAGGTGGCACTTGTCTTCACAGTGTCAGACACATGTGGCCTGGATACCTGGAATGAGATGCAGAGGTGACTTCCTGGGCCCTTTGGAAGAGGGTAATTTTTGAGAGCTGCAAAATCTGGTTTTGGCTGCTGTGCATTATTTCTCTTAGATTCTCAAACCCAGGCGTGATAATAGGATGATAACAGGATGACATTAGGTTGATGTTGGATTAGACATTTATCTTGGGCTCTGAGCAGAAATGTGCAGATGCTGATTCCGACGCACAGGCCTGACACTAAACTGCTCGTGGAATCAGCTTGGTGGTTGTTCTGGATTCCTGGATCTCACTTCATTCCAGCCCTCTGGAAGAAGCTTCGTGGAGAAAACTGGCAACGTTTCCAGGTCACGTCATCCCACAAGTCCTCATTGGGCACCTACTCTGTGCGAGGCACCGTGCCTGGTTTTGGAGATGCGGCAGCTCAGTGGACACGAGCTCGGTGACACTGCTGTTACGGTAGGCAGCCACCCTTCTGAGTCACTGTCGTTCTGATAAACGCATTGCATGTGACATGGAAACATTCTCCATGCTGTGCTTCATTTCAGAATGCTTTACTTCACCAACTACCGCAGCCTGAGGCGACTCTAAAAAACCTTGTGCAATCAACTTCTTTCATTCAATCAATGTGTTCATTCAATTAACTTTCTTGTTGAGCCCATGTTTTTAAAGTGCTAGTCACTTTTCCACTGAGTTCAAGTCAAAACTGTCCTTGGATTAGCATCTGCAGCTGTGCCCTGAATGGATTAGTGCCATAGCGAGGCTGCTCCCAAAACTTGTGACTGGCCCAAAGCCTTTGGTTTCACGTGTTCTTGCTGGGTTGTCAGCATTTGTGTCTTCCCTGGCATTCAGTGGCTGATTGGTTCCAAGTATTGTTCATTATCTTTCCATACTCCTTTCAACAGAGTCACCTTCTTGTGGACAACAGGTTCACCGGGTATTTATTGAGCACCTGAAATGCTTCATCCTGGGAACACCCAGCGCCTGCCTTGAAGGTGTCTGTGATCCAGAGGGGGAACAGATGAGCAACTGTTTGCAGGAAAAGATGATAAATGACAACCGATATACACACGGGATACTGAGGAAGCACAGAGGAGGCTTGCTCAACTCAGACTGAGGATCCTCCAGGTGGAAAGGAGAAAACCCACTTGTATTAGTTACTTATTACTGTGTAACAAGTTGCCATACAGATGGCTTAATACAACAACAACACATTCTTTTCTTTCTCTCCATTTCTCTGGGTCAGGAACTTGGGAGCGTTTAGCTGGGCAGTTCTGGCTCAGGGGTCCCTCACGAGGTAATCACTGAGTGCCAGCCCAGGCAGCTGTCCTGGGAAGACCTGACTGGAGCTGGAAGATGTTCAAGGTGGCTCCCTCATGTGGCTTATGGGTCACCTTGAGCTGTTTGTTGGTGGGAGAATCCAATTGCTTCTCTTGGAGGCCTGGCCCCAGGGTAGCTCGAGTGTTTCCATGGTCCAATGGCCAGCTTCCTCTGGGGTGATCCGAGAGACAGGGAGAAACCCAAATATGACCCAGCCTAGGAAGTGTTCCAGCCATACTTTCTCTCGTGCTATTGGTGTCATAGGCCAGCAGTTATATAGTAGAGGAGGGACCACACACAGTGTCGTGTGGGAATATCAGGAGGGGAGTGTCATTGGGCCATCTTTGGGGCTGTCTCCCACACCTGTCTTCAGGAATGCTGAGCACCCGTGATCCGATGCCAGCCTGTGGAACTTTAACTCACCTGGGCCTTGGCGACCACCACTCATGATGCAGGTCATTGAATTTCGTGTGTCGTACAGATTTCTGTGACTCTTCCTCTCCCTCAAATCATGTGGAGTGGTGACAAGATGTCAGCAAAACCCAGGGTACAAATGCTTCTTAATTCAATGCCTCTGATGATTAGTGTGTCACTGACAGTTAATAGATTTTGGACAACATCACAGAAGGACAACATATTTGCTGCTAAACATGGGGATTGAAAAATAATTATATTTTCTAATAGCCTTTCTGAGATATCATCATGGGGCTCCAAGAGAGACTCTTCCCCCAGAGGCTTAGAAACGAGCCATTTGCATAGATTGGCCCATATGTTTGCAGCTCTGATGTGAGTTTCGCGCACATCATGCATTGGGCCATTTCATCATA